>APFE030227710.1:12925-116071 GCA_000404065.3 Pinus taeda
TTATATATTCTTTAATGAGATTCAAGGTAAGGAGATATGGTTATACGTGGGATGCTATATCTCAAAAGATCTTGAAGTGTTAATATGTCTAATTTCGTGGGCCCTTGGAGAGGACCTTTCTTTTAGATATTTTTATAGCTATCTTAATATCTTTCTCCTTGTATCCTATATCCTTAAAAATAGAACTTAAGTGCTTAATCTCTTCATTAAGGTGATTAGAGTCGGATATTCTAAGGGCTCTAACAGCAAGAGTGTTAAGGACATCAAATTTTGTGGATGGATGATGGTACGAATAAGCATGAAGATAACTTTCAGTGTGGGTTTTCTTCCTGAAGATTTGGTGCCCCAAAGTACCATCCTCCTTTCTGATAACAAGGACATCTAAAAAAGGAATTCTACTATTTTCTTCAAGCTCCATAGCAAAATTATTTTTTGACGAGATAGAGTTAAGATTATTGAAAAACTTCTCAAGCTCAGCCCAACCATGAGTCTAGTTTAGGTTGGTGTCATCAACAAATCTCTTCCACCATGCTAGTTTCAAAGGGTATGAGTCAAGGGATTTTCTCTCAAAATACTCCATGTATAAATTGACAACATCCTTGTTTCTGATAATTCTCCTTTTTAGAGGATCCTGCAACTAGTAACCTAACTCATTATCAACATATCCTAATAAAATGCATTTAAATGACTTTTGATCCAGCCTGGACCTTTATTCTTTACAAATATGCACATACCCTTCACAATAAAAAAAAATCAAGTGAGAGTAGCTTAAATCCTTATTAGTCCATACCCTTTCTAGAATGCCACCATTGAGTGAATTTGTGAGATAGCGGTGAAGTTGTGAGAGAGTGATTTATTAAGTAGCATTTTGTGCGAACAACTTTTGTCAAAAAAGATTTAGGAAAACTAAAATTTGAAACCATACATCTCTCCTTTTCCATTATCATATGATTCAACCTATTAGTCATTCTACCATTATTTGTTCTAGTGTATCTCAATAATTTGTTAGTTTCTCTTTCAATAACCACATGAAATTTCATAAAAGTATCTAGAACTTAATAGTTTTTCTTAATAGGGAAATCCCACACCTTTTTTTATGCATCATCAATAAAAGCGACAAAATAAGAATCTCCTCCTAGTTATTTTATATTAATTGGGCAACAAATATTAGAGTGTATCAAATCTAATATTTTGTTATCCCTTTTATGGATATCTTTTATAAATGATACCCTTTTTTGTCTACCCATAATACAATGTTCGTAAAATCTAAACTATGTAGCTCTTATATCAAGCAAAAGATTTTGCTCAACAAGAACTTTTAGTTCTCTTTCAATCATGTGCCCAAGTCTTTTGTGCTACAAATTTGTTGTGGAATCCTCCTTTTTAACCACAACACCATTTTACTTGTGCAACCTTTATTTTAAGGTATAGAGAGTTCATATTTTCTTCCATGTTTTCGAACAAATCTTTCTTGTGGACAAGAGTGATCTCCCTAGATCTAATACCCAGAAATAAAACAAAAGAAGACAGGAATACATGACTTTCCCTTAGTCTATTTCAATCTATTTCAATCTAATCATATATGGAAACAAAAGAGATGAGATCATATGTGTTTATCAAATTTTGCCTCACTAGTTTCTCAAAACGTTGTAGCTTCCAACCTTGTCCTCAATTCTTAGTAAGAAAAGACCTATGGATAACACACAAACAAGAATAAAATCACATCTAATCCAAATATAATTTGTCAAGACTTATATATATGATCAAGGAGATATATACCAAAAACCATGAAACATAGACAATGATTGTGGGAAAACAATATATAATTTTATTACCATAAAGGAAGTGGTTACAACTTGATGCATTGATGCCATAGAGTTTCCTTCCAACGATTCATTGTTTCAACACCTTGTTTCAAAAGCCTTGGGATCATAAGTGGGATACTTTAGTAGAGTTTCAATAAGAATCTTAGAGCCAAAGCCTTTTTGAAATCAACCAAGAGCCCTATCTCAATGAAATATGGTTGTATTTGTAGATTTAGAGGAGGATAAGAAAGTAAGGTTATGATATAGTCAAATTAGGGATGTGATCCACATCTAAACCAATCAAGATAGATTCCATCCACGGGGATTGTCTTCTAGAATATTCTTGTTCTTTTTATTTTTTCTTTTGTAAAATAAATGTCGCACCTTTTGAATGAGAAACCTATGATAGTGTCACATCTTGTAATTATGCAAACTATGACAATAAGATATGTCACATGTTATTAGTGTGAAACCTGCAACATCCACTTGAATTAGGGTTTTTTAAAGGGATTTGAAGGAGATTTTTCTCTTTTAGGGAGAGGATCTTCTTCCATCTTCTCAAGGATTAATGACAATTATGCTTCAAATTACGAAGGATAGGGGTATGACATTAATTTCCATAAATGACGAAATAATGTGGAATATAATGCCCCCTAAATTATGAAGTTATAAAGGGGGTGATAATTGAAATACTTTGTCATGCAAATAGATTAAAACAATGAATGGATCAGTCGGCAACCTTCCAACAACGATCAAGGAGGTACAATATAATAATATTATCTCTGAGGTAGGCATTCCCATACTAAAAATACAAGTGACTAAAATCATATTTGATGACATGCAAAGATCCATGTCAAATGACAAAGGTCATGGCCACCAAACATACATCGTGGATCCATGCCCACATCACTCAATACGAACATAACCACCAGACATACACTATGGATCTATGCAACTATCATAAATACTAAAAAGACTCCATTACAACCTAGATGTGACAAACATAATCCAGGGTCTTGTTTCTAGCTTTTCATAGTGCAAATCTAACCATGCAAATAAATGTGTTGAGGTCAAACATGGTAGAAATTGTCTGATTATGAGTCAATGATGAAAATCATTAACAGACATGAAAGAATTCACCAATAATGAAAATGGCTCTTCAGCTACTCAAGTATATTTTATTAAGTGTTAATAGATGATATGAAGTTAAACACTCATTTGATCGAAGTTCATTGATGAAAGCCTATTGTAGAAGGTGAGGAACCTTGACATTAAGGCATGCCAGCTCCAAGGTACTAAATGGTCTCTAAATCAACTTCCCATATAATGTGTTAAAGTTGATAGGAAGCGATTTGTCATGGGAGGGAATTGATGTATCTCCTATCAAAGACTTGAAAGAGGTACAAAGATATGAAGTAAAACAAATAACATATTGATTTAGGACTTACTCAGGGATGAGTTACATGATAGAAGGCTTAAGAACTATGAAAAACTAGCTAACTCAAGTTGAACTTCTCTTGAACATATTGTCGACATGATAATTATCTTGGAAACACTAACTCAAAAAAGGGATCACATAACAAAGTGTAAGAATTTTGAAATAATATGATCAACAAGATACAAGCAGATTTCCCAGCCTTGACATAATTAAAGAGTGAAATGGTGTCATGTACAAGAGTGACTTGCTACCATAAAAATATCCTCCTCGTTCATGTGAAAAGGACCCAATTCCTATTTATTCCTTAAATTATTAGTGGTCTACAAGCCTACTAGTTGTTTTGGTCTTATTTTATGTTTTGTATTGTCTGGATATAACTAGAATTTTTAGTTTTGATTTTTAGTTTCCTTTTGGAGTAGAGATGCGTGATTCTCATGGTTTCCCTAGAGATAGTGACAATTGTTTAGGTCATTTGTGTGCTTTGTAAGGTAACATAAATGCCCTTAAAGATATATTCTCAATTGGGTGTCTGTATGGAATTTTTCAGTAAAAACTCTAGGGTTATCTGAAAATAGTTGGGTTGAGTCGGGGTTCCTTGTTCAGTGTAAAATATGAAGACCCTTGAGAAGGCATATACTGTTGGTAGGGGCATCACAGGTGTTGTTCAATGCCTCTACCTCTCGATGTATTCCCACTTAAGTAGAATTCTATTCTACGGATTAGGATAGTAAAGTGGTTGGGATTGGTTGCCTATAAATAGTAGGAGTCCCCATATATGAGAAGAAGAAACAACATTGCATGGTTGATCTACATAATTTGGATTTGAAGACATTTCGAGGCAATAAAGTTTTTTAATTTACAAACGAAAAATAAAGTTAAGATATTGTGGAATGACAATAGTTGGTATAAATATTTCTAAATATAGATTATCTAAGTTTTTAAGTGCTCATAAATTTCATAGTTATGAGATTAATTTTAAAATGGTTTTTTTTCTCTTTTCCAATTGCAAGGTTTGTGTGGTTTAAAGGTAAAAATGAATGAATACTTATTTATTATTCTTTTAATTATCATGGGAGGGGTGCTTATTTTAGAATATTGTTTGATAATTTTAAAACTAATTATTAATAATAACTAGGTGCATGGTATAGAATTAACCTCCACAAAATATCTATAAAATATTTTTAGTAGTTGAGATAGAGGATTGAGATTTATCTCTAAATTACTAGTGACTTTTTACTATTCAATTTAATTTAAAAAAAATCGTATTTACAAGTGTTAGATTATGTTTCGATTTATGGTATTGAACTCTTATAATTTATTTTTACTTTATTGTGTTTTTCTTATTACATGTTTTTTTAAATGTATATATGTTTAGCCCATATATTAATAATAATAATAATAATAATAATAATAAAATTTAATTAATATATATGATTCTTTTAAACCTTGTCAATGTTAGATTTATTGTGAGGTAAGCATTTTGATGCTTATTGTGATTTCATCCCTATTGATTTTTTCCAGCTATTCAATTTATATGACCACGTTAATATGTAGATCATGATACTTCAAACTCTACATTTGAAGGATCCCATTGGGGGAAGCTCAAATGATAATCCCAAGTACTATGTAAGACCATGCGATTCAAGGTTCAAATCCTTCTTGGGTTAAGTGAACAAAAAAACTCTACTTTGAAAAATTGTTTAACTCTACTTTAAAAATATGGCTAAGTTTTTTTCAAACCCGCTTCTCAATATTTTTAATATTAATTTATGAATTTCTTTAATCATTCAACTATTATTTTTATTTTGTATAATTAATATCCAATTAATATTAAGATTGTAACATGTAGATGTATATAACTTTAATGTAACTTGAATAGATATATGTTTAATTATTATAATTGGTAATAAATTGTTTAATTTTAAATTTTTTAATGCTAAATTTAATTTAATTTAACTTAAATAATTTATAACCGACAATATTTACAATGATGTCAATATGCATTCTATTTTGGAATAGGATTTTCAGGATTTTGATTTAATTATCAATTTTTTTTAAGAAAAAGTAGGTTTTGTTCTATTAAGTCAATCTCGTTTGAAAGCTAAAACCTTTTATACCTAATACAAAATCGTTTTCTACTACATTCAAAAATACCAAAAAACAGATGAGACTCCAACATTTAGAATACATACTGATTAGTGTTATATATATGCTAGAAGACCCCTAATATTTCTACAAAGTTAAATAACATAGATTAGAACATAGATAATGATAGTCTTCACCCATTACACTGGGTGCAACAATAACCTAATTTTCATTGTCTTCTATTGTGGGAGGCACAGAGCTGTGACCAGATCCTCACACATTTCATCAACCCTCATCACCTGTTGCGTTGGTGCTTCTATCTAGGGTGCCCCAACCTCTGCAATTGTTACTTGTTTCCTTTGAGAACTGGTGCTTATTTAAGAGGGATTAGTTGTTCAAGTTTAAATTCCAGGCGATCAAATGTGACCTACATGCAGTCCATTTTGGTTTGGATCATACAAGTTTTCTAGTACAAGAGAGCAAGTTGGGCTTTCTCTTCAAAATTCTTCATTTCTCCTTATCTTGAAAGAAAATTTATGATACATTCCATGGTGGTTTTCATATGGACTAGGTGTCGATTGAGATCATTACCCTTTTCTCATTATGGAAACTCCATTTTGAGGCTAACACTTTGTTCCTTTCTACCTTCTGTAATCACGGACAACCAAACTCGAATTTTTTTATAAACAATGAAGCACAATACTTCTTTATAATGATGCATGTATGGCCCTACTTAAGACATGATTCCCTCATTGATTTCATAACAATAATATTCCTTGTGCATTCTCCCTTTCAGGCAACCATTTCTTGTTTTAATTCCTCTGCCATAAATGGCCACCTTCATTTAACCCAATTTCTTCAATCAAAAATATGGTATATCAGAGATATGATTTGGAAATATCCCACAATCCTCCATATTCAATAGAATTACAGTTGTAACCTACAGGCCCATCCCTTCTAGATTCATGCAGCGTACATGAACTTTAAGATTTACACCTCCTTTATACATTCTCCTCGTCATCCATTCCCTTCCATAGTTAATACTTATTCAATGATAGCCCAACTCCATTCAATTCCATAAATCAAATCAATATAGCCAAGATCCAAGGATACAACTAAGAAACATTCATGTCCCTTCATATTTAACATGGGTGAAGGTCTTCTTCCACTTGTCTTGAATCCTTGTGTTCGATACATGATCCGTCAACAAGAGCACACAAACCTAATGATAAAGTTTAAGTGAAGACTGCGAAATCAATATTAGGAGGATCATTAATCCAATTTAGGATTTGACACTTTTCCAATGAGTTTCCATGTAGGCCATTAAGCCTTCAATTCTCATTATTCGATATGAATCCCCTATTAATAATGCTAGAGTTTATTTACTCATTGGATATATTAATTAACCCTCCTCGAGCCATCTTGTTCCATCTTTCCTTGATTGTGACTGGCTCTGCTATTTTCCAGTGAATCTACAATGGAGTTGATATTTCTTTTGACATTGAAAAACTCAGTCATTTCAAATTTAGGAATGTGTAGACTTATTCTAAGAAGCATGGGTGATTGTAATGACGAAGGGTCTGCTTTGATTTTGTGCACTTGATGAATAACCAACATTGAATCGCCAAACACCATCAGATGTTGGATTTTCCTTGTGATTTCCAATTTTAATCCCTAGCATAGGGCTAAGAATTCAACCTTATTGTTATATGTAATTCCTAGGCCCCATGCAAATTTAATCTCTAATTCTTCATCGGGGTGAAAACTAATACCTCCCACTCTTTCCACTGCAATTTAATTATTAATATTTATTAGGTGGATGGTAGGGATTTAATTTCCATATAATATTCTATAATATTCTTAGTAGTATATGAAAATCAAAGGTTAATATTTATTTTCAAAGTAGTTATTCTTTTTTCGACCTTTTAATTAAATTAATTAATCAAACAAATTGTCATGTGAACATGTGTCATATGAAATGAGTTATGATTTTTGGGCATGTGGTATTGATAAAACATGATATATTCCATGGGGGCTTCACTCAATGAACCTCTAACATAACACATGCATTTGTGGCATACTAAACAATACCCCTAATTTGACTACATATTAGAAAATATCTCTGAAAATTTACTTTATTTAACCCCCTACCTATATGAACCCAAGATACATTCCCAATTTAAAAATCCCTTACTTTCACTAGATATTGTAGGTATCCATTTTTTCATTAATATTTTTTACACCCGTTTATATTTATATCCCTTTATTTTCATTAACAATGGTCACAAGATTATGCACCTAGAAAGAATAACCTAAATACTAGGTAGCTGAAAACTTAAAATTTTCAATAAAAAAGAGGAAGATATAAGTTGGATGATTTACAAATACATATTGTGGAATATTTGAATGGAAAACACATCATTTTTAACTCTCAAATCCATCTATCTTCTATTGAATGTCGAAAAGGAGACACTACAACATTTTAAAACAAAACCTTGATATCCAACACAATGGCACACCTTTCATCTCACTTATAGAATATGAAGAGGAGAGAAAGTACAATGAATATGCACACATGCAAAATGCTATCTAGTTGGACTTTTCCAAATCATAGCCCTAACCTGATCACCTAGCGCACCATAGTTGCATGGTAAGAGTGCCAAGTAAGTGTGTCTCCATCAACAGATGAACTGTAGCATGCAAGCATGCATCCCTTCCTTGAGATCTGTGTCCTCTACCTAATATGGGAATTTCTCATGCATAGTATTCCAATTGACTAAGGATCTAAACCCTCTTAGTAATAATATATCATGCATGCTAAAAAGAAATAAAAGAAATCTCTAATAATAGAAAAACTCTATCCAAAACCGAAATTGCTAAATTTGATACAAAATCTAAACTGAAATTAACTGAACATATGACATGTGTGCCCTTATCATGTATGTGTCTTCTTCAAAACAATAGTCTATTTTACTTCTCTTGTGGAATGTATTTGCTCTCTTCCAAGCAATAGTCGATATCACTATCTCCTTCACTTTCATTCGATCTATTCATCACTAATGTAAGGAATGGGTGAAGATGCCATATATATTGTCTTCTCTACTGCCCCATCATTGGGAGGATCACTAGTTGAGAAACAAGTAAAAAATCCTAACACAAACATTAGACATAGATCATAGAGGCATTAGTAATGTGATGTGTTTTTTCCTAGAGAAAGGTTGCTTCGGAGCGGGAGTGGGAGCAGAAGCAGGAAGTGGGAGTGGAAGCGGGAACTGGGAGTAGAAGCGAGAAGTGGGAGTGGAACTAGTAGCGAGGAGTGACATTTTCAAAAGCTCCCAGGTTGGGTGCGATTTCAGGAGAGAATTTTATAATATATATATATATATATATATATATATATATATATATATATATATATATAATATATATATATATATGATTCACATATGTCAACAAAAGCATGTAGAATGATGAATTTGTGATAAAAAAATAAAAACATGGATTAAGCCATATAACATCATTCATTTATTAGTTATAATCTTCATCAACCCCAAGTCCAAAAATTACAAGTTCTCATTTATATAGCATGTAAGGGTGCACATAACTAAAATAAAATCGAGTGAAATCTATCTCTGAACCAAAAATACATCAACAAATAGGCGTTTGATGGCCTCTAGCATCCAAAATAATCATGCTACAATAAATACCTACATATCTTCAAAATCATTGCCTATCTTGGTATCTTTTTCATTAGTATCACCCTCTAAGCATTAACATAAGATACAAAAAACATAGCATGTCAAGTAAAGATTTTGTTTGAGTAACGGGTACATTTTTAGTAGGGTCATGACAGAGGAGTTTGAAAACCAATGTCACTAACATAAAGGTACACATATGGCTTAGTTATTTTGATGAAATACGATTTCCATACCCTAGCACATGACAAAATCCAATGGAAACATTGCAATCCCTTTGATCCCGAAATCTTGAAAAACTAATGAGTCTGCTGGATTTTGAGTGAGATCTAAAATTCTAATTTCTCCATATGAAATCTAACGAGGTCAAAACCACTCTCAAACATCTTGAGTCATTTCATGGTAATGTTAAAAGTTTAAGTAAAATGATGAAAATGAAAGATAAGGGAATGTCACTTTGACTTTAAGAATTTAACATTATCATGAATTGCATGTCAATATTAGGGCCAAAGGTTTGAATATTAGGCTACTATGGAGGTAATATTACCATAGTTTTTTCTTTCCCCCTCCCACTCCCAATACCCCCACAATCCTCCTGAACCTCTATGTCTCGAGCCCACTTGTGTTTTGCCTCCGGGTGGCCAAGTTATTGTATAAACAATACCTTATAGTACACATATTTCTATACAATATATAAAAACGCTTCACCCCCTTATTATATGTTCAATATATTATTTCATTTTTTCCTCATTTCTTATGCCCCAATATGAATGCACGTGATATGGTATTGCTTTGTCAGTGAAGCCCGTGTGGTATTTTCACATGGTATTATAAAAATGCCTATTTATAGATTAAAAATATCCATGATAAAGTGGGGGTTTATCTCCATTGTTATTGTTACATTTTTTTATTGTTTATATATATATATATATATCTATATATATATATATATAATATATATATATATATATATATATATATATATAGATACTAATTTTTTATCATTAATAATAACAACAATTTTAAATAAAGTAATAATTTGGTTAATTTTTATGATTTTTATTTTATTTTATCAATTTGAGATGTATAATGAAAGTTTTTTTATGCTTATTATGGATTAAGCCTACTAGCATTTACCAACCATTTAATTTATATGGTTGCACTAGTATTTATAATATTTAGCATGCATGTGCGTAAAGAGCTTAATTGGTTCATTATGCTAATTAACCATGATACTTGTCAGTCTCATGCATGGTCAATGTCTATTATGTTCTAACTATATGAGATATAATAATTATTCTACTTAATATAATAAAAGTTTGTTCTATTGATTTGTGTCTCATGGTGATGAATACAATGATATATACAACATTGTGTTTCCTAAAATTGCATTAAATTTTTGTTTGTTTAGATGAATATGATTAAATGCTAACTAATTTGGATTCTACACTTCCATTAATATCCAAAATTCTATACATTAGTTAGTCGATAAATATTCAGGTGAGACATCCTTCATCTAGAGGGTTGAATATGTCAACAAACTAGAGTAGTGTGGGGCATTGTTGGACATCTACATACTCAATGTCTACCATAGAGCCAATTGGGACAACATATTCTTTGTCTATATCATTATAAGCAAACATCACTTAATGATAAGAGTGAAAAAAAGTTTTCACTTAAGTTTTATGGACCCTATCCAATTCTCAAATGTATTAGGTGTGTTGCTTAAAAATTTCCTCTTAGACCACTCTAAGATCTACCAAAAAAATTCATGGGACATGCTCGAAGAAAATGGTACGTTTGAATTTGAATTTCAAATTTGTCCTCTGAGAACTAGATGAAGAGGGCTCCATTTGGCTACAATAGGATTCATTTGTAGAGAATATAGCATTATCTATGCCAACATATGTTTGGTCCCTATAATACTAGTTTAGCCCCCTTTATTGTTATTTCTAGTGTGCCACCCTTATTGTTATCGTTAATGTAGCCTCCATATTGTTATTGTTATGCCCCATAAAATCCCACTATTTTTACTATTTTTCCCTTATATTATTATTTTTATGTAGGTTTTGATTATATTGTGACCCCTTAGGCTTATATATAAATATAATATATATATATATATATATATATATATATATAATATATATATATATATATATCAAGTCTTGTCATTTGTATCATCCAAGAATTGTTCATTTATGTGATTTAAAGGAGTTTTTCCCCTCAAAGAATATAATTTTCAATTTGTTGATCTATCTTTTCTTCTATTTCATGATCTAGTTGCATAACATTTGGTATCAAAGCTTTGGATTCTAGGATTTTGTTGCTTCAAAAGGGTCATCCTCACATTTTTTCTACGAGGATTCAAAAGTTGAAATTTTTACTGCATGGAGCTGAAATATTGGTGAACTTCATGTAAAATTTTAGATCTTGGTTCACTATATTTTCAGAGATATGGTCTGAATGATTTAGGGTTTTTTCATGCTCCAAACTTCAATCTCAAACATGTGACTGTGAGATAATCATCATAAATTTCATTCTAAGCATCGGATTTGAATTTCATAAAAAGTAATTGTAATTCCATGGATTTTGTTTTTCCTTATATAATTTTCAGGGTTGAAGGTCGAAACAGTGACACATGGCATTCCGTACAAGTTCGCTCTAGTGAACTTGTCTATAATCAGGTCATCATGGGATATTGAGCATAACTTTTTCATGAAGAATCAAATTTTGGTTTGACTTGTGGAATTGTAAAGAAGACTCAGAAGGATACCATAGGATTAAATTTCAGACCTTGGAGATCCAAAATTACAAAGATACAACAGTTTCAATATCAAGCTCCTAAAAAGAAAGAAAAAGGTGTTAATTTTTTAAATTTTGCATAATTGTTCTTTGAAAAATCAGTTTGAAGTGATTCAAAGGGCATAGTGAAGCATAGACATAGTTGTTTGATTCCAAAATGCCTTGAAACAAAAAAATGGACACACCTAGTAATCAACCATAAATCTCTACTATGTCGCATGAAGAAGAGGAAGAAAAGCAACATGATATATCAAAATTTAGAGACCAAACACAAAAAATCTCACTCTCATGAAGAGTAACCAAAAATTAAATAGAAGCTAAGATGGATGGTTTAGAATAAAAAATAAAAGGCAACATGGAAGGCTTGAAGGATGGCTTAGAATTAGAAATGGGAGTTTTTAAAGTAGACATGGACGTGATAAATGTCAAATTGGAAAGGTTGAAAAAGTTACTACAAGAAAGGCTTCCTAGCGGTGAAAAGGTAATCCATGAAAATAATGATGAGGAAAAAAGGAATATGAACCATGATTTTAGAGACTCCAATGTTGGGTTTAATTCTCATCACATTCCAAAGATTGAAATGAGAAAGTTTCATGGAAGGGATATGGTAACATAGATACTATAGATGGAACAATTCTTTGATCTACATGATGTGCCGCACAAAAAAAAGGTACGCAATGCATCACTATATTTAGAACAAAACTAGTTTGTTTGGTATCGATGGATTTGTTCTCATAAATTAATTTTCACTTGGTCAATTTTTGTGGAAGAATTCGTATAAAATTATGAGGATATAAAGAGAAATACCTTCTTTAACCAATTTATAAATCTTAAACAAAAGAGTTCAATGGTAGAGCGTACTTAGGACTTCCAAAGATTGAATATCAAGTTAAATGATATTCTAGAGGAGCATAGCATTGATGTTGTCATCAGGACATTAAAGGATAACATCCAACATGAGGTTCGCCTTTGGGAACATGATCCATTAGAGAATACATTCAAGGTGGCAAGAAAAATTGAAAGGAAAATTAAGGCAACAAGGTAGTCTACCAATCACAACTATAAAGATGGAATTATTGTTGCTCCTAGCCTCCCACAACCTACAATGTTGATGCCACAACCACTGGAGGAAAAAAGAGAAAAAGGTCTTTGTTATAGTTGTGATACCAAATACACTAAGGGTCATAAGTGTGTTGAGAATAAATTATATTACATAGACTTTGAATAGGAGGAAGAGAAGGAACAAGAAACATCAAAAGAAGAGGATCTACATCAAGCACCAAACCTAGAGAAAGAAGAAATGAATCCAGCCATATCTTCTAATGCATTGGCAAGAATTACCACTCCTCAAAATCTGAAGATACAAGGATATATCAATAATAAAAAGGTAATAGTGTTGATCAATTTTTGTAGTACCCATAATTTTATTCAATGTAAGAAAGTTAGGAATTGAATTTCTTTCTACATCTACCACAGATAGTATCAAGTGATGGTTTCAAATGAAGAAAGTATAAATTTCTCGAGGAAGAGTCATAATATCAATCTAATCATGTGGTAATATGTATTGCATAGTTTGATGTTTTCCATTCCAATGAGTAGTGTTGATGTTGTATTAGGATTCCAATGGTTACAATTTTGGGGACAATAGATTTTAATTTTCAAGAAATTTCCTTGAGATTTCTTTGGGAAGGAAAGGAAATTGAATTAAGTGGCATCGTAGGGAAACCAAGGAATACAACCAGCTCTAATTGCATGACAAATATTTTGAAGAAAGAAAAATAAGGCATAATTGCACAATTATGCTCACTAGATGTTCAAACATTGAAATTATCTATTTCTCCAGATCTATAAAGAATCCTGGACAATCATTCAAAGGTATTTGAGACTCACAAAGGCCTCCCACCTATTCGTGGTCATGATCATGCTATTCACTTGATTCCAGGGAGTGTTCCTCCATACATAAGGACTTACAGATATCCCTATGCCCAAAAGAGTGAAATTGAATATATGGTTACAGAAATACTAGAGGTCGGTATAATTCAACCTAGCCAAAATTCTTTCTCTACTCTAGTAGTATTGGTGCATAAGAAGGATGGATTGTGGTGTATGTCTCAAAATTATTGGGAGCTCAACAAGATCACTATTAAAGATAAATTTCACATTCTTGTCATTACTAAATTATTGGATAAATTACATAGAGAAATTTACTTCACCAAGCTAGATATTTGTTTAGAATATCATCAAATTAGAATGAAGACTCGAGACATTCCAAAAACAACATAAAGAACTCATGAAGGCCATTATGAATTTGTGGTCATGTCTTTTGTGTAAGGACACTGGACACCACATATCTCCACAATGGTATGATATTGACCACTTTGGGCCTAAGCCCTCATGGATTTGTTTTTGGGCTTTACCCCCAAAAGGCCTCATACCAATGGAGATATTTGTCCATCCTTATATACCCATGATCCTCCCCACTTCTAGTCAATGTGGGACTTTGGTCATATACCCAACAATCCTCCCCTCGAACAAAGGACCATCGAGCCTCCCCTCAAACAATTATCCATCTGTCCACTCTCTACCAACTAGGATTCTTCGCTCCAATGCGTTGGAAGCACATGCCTTACATGGAGCACAACCTGCCTTTAGAGCTTTCTCTATCCCAGGTCAACTCCTCTTGACCGTGTTGGTACTAGGATACGTCCATGAAGTATCCGAAGCACACCGCCTATCTAACCGAGCTCATCCACGGATCCCATCATGATATTACGGGGCCCACCACCTTTGTTCGGCATTCTGAGGATTCATATACTTGGCTAACTTCGGATAACTAAAACAAGGAATGAATGGAAGAATGGAAAAGAGGTGCGGACACTCATTCAAAAGTTACAGTAAGATCCAAGTACATCTGATACACTTACTTGGAAAAATGATTCAGTATTGTACAAAGATCTCTTATATCTATGTAATAATTTTCAACTCAAACAAAATATTATTTTGGAATTACACACATCCCCCTTAGGAGGGCACTCGGGATTTTTGAAAACTTATTGCATGGTCAAGAAGGAATTTTTTTGGGATGATCTTAAATTTGACATTCAAAAGTTTGTGGCAGAATGTTTAGTTTTCCAACAAAATAAAGTTGAGACAATTAAGATGTCGGGTATGTTACAACCTTTAGTCATTCCAAGTCAGCGTTGGGAGGAGGTCTCAATGGATTTTATCACAGTTTTATCCAAGTCAAAGGAAAGAGTGTAATCGCGGTGGTAATTGATAGACATACCAAGTATGCACACTTTTGTGCATTATCTAATCTTTTTTAAGTCATTACAGTTGCTACTTCATTTATGGAAACAATTAAAAATCTACATGGAAACCCAAAGATTATTGCAAGTGATAGAGAGCCCACTTTCACTGGAAATTTTTGGACAATAATATTTTCTTGTCTTGGTACTCAATTAGCTCATAGCTCATCTTATCATTCATAGTCTGATAATAAAACTCAGATAATGAACGAATGTTTAGAAGGATATCTTCATTCCTTTGTATCTGACAAACAAACACAATGGGTCAAGTGGTTACATCTAGCTGAATGGTGGTATAACACTTCCTTCCATATTGCAACAAAAATGACCCCATTTATGGAACTTTATGGATATCACCCACCATCCATCACATCATCTTTAAGATAAAATTCTAAGGTTCAAGTAGTGGAAGATCACATCGAGCGTCAAAAACAAGTTCTCTGACTCTTAAGGGATAACCTCACTTCAGCGCATAATCGAATGAAACAACAAGAAAATCAACATTGTAGTTAAATAAGTTTTGGCGTAGGAAACTGGGTATTTTTACAGTTACAATCATACAAACAAATGTGCCTCAAGCAAGCTAAGAAGGAAAATAAATTATCACCCAAGTACTATGGTCTTTACAAGGTGTTGCAAAAGATTGGTACTATGGCATGAAAATTGGAGTTGACTGCATCTTCTCAAGTACACCCAATTTTCCATGTTTCATTCTTAAACAAGGTTATCAGTGACAAGCTCCTAGTTCAAACAATATTGCCAGAACCTGAAAAAGAATGAAAAATTGTATTAGGGCCTGAAGCAGTCATGGAAACAAGAACCCAACAACTACATAATAGATTAATTTTAGAGTATCTCATTAAGTGGAAGAACTTACCCACTGAAGATTCCACATGGAGGGATGTGAACTATATATAGAAGCATCCAAAACTACTCAAACATTGACGACAACACTTTTCTTGAGGAGAGAAGCATGTTAGGTCCCTATAATACTAGTGTAGCCCCCTTATTGTTATTTTTAGTGTAGCCCCCTTATTTTTATTGTTAATTTAGCCCCCATATTGTTATTGTTGTGCCCCATAAAAGTCCACTATTGTTACTATTGTGCCCTTACATTATTATTGTTATATAAGCTCTAATTATATTGTGACCCATTAGACTCCTATATTTATAAAGGAGGTCTTGTCATTTGTATCTTCCAAGAATTGTTCATTTTTTTGATATAAAAGGATCTTTCCCCCTCAAAGAGGCAAGCTTTCAAGTCATTGATCTATCTTTTCCTCTATTTTTTGATCTGGTTATGTAACAAGATATTATCTAAGAAGCCTTGATCTAGTGGAAGGATATGTGACTTGAATATGCCACTTGGGAATTATTTATGTTCTTATGCTAGTTTTCACAACTCTTAGACTTGATGACTCATTACTTTTGAAGGGGGAGAGCATGTTAGGGTTCCACCCTAGTTCTTATAGTTAGGAAATATGTTGTTACTTAATGTATAATAGTCATTTTTTAAAAGTAAGGTCTACTAAGTAGTTTATTTAAACCCATTCATGAAGGAACCTTAAATTCTTAGGATTTGGGATAGAAATAAACTATTTATAATTGTAGAAGCTATGTAATTGATTACTAGTTGATTAATATTATATATGATTTCTACTTAATTAGAGGTTCCCCACTCAGAGAAGAAAGTGAACATTGCCTATTATTTATAGTGCCAATAAATATTTTCCTCTTGATACTACTTCAATACTTTGGTTTTTCTTTGATTTTGTTTTAGTTGTCAAGGTACACCACAAAGTGTTTTCCAAGGGATGAAGAATAAATGTGATTATGTTGAACATTAAACACATGTTATTGCATGATAGCCTAATCTGAATCAAACACATTTTCATACCAATGCAGGATTTGTGACATGAGGAGGGGGTTTGTATTTCTTAGGATCAATTGGGTCCTTCATAGATCTTAAAGGTTTTTGACTAGTGTTTAGAGGATAGAACCTAGTTTTTATGTTCTTTCTCCTTTTGCAATATTGTCAGTGATATAGGCATGCAAGACCTCTTATGTTATCCATGAATCCTCCATGCTTCAATTACTTCTTCATCTCACCCCAAAAAAATCCTTATCTATCTACAATCCATATATCTATTGTACTTGAATACCTTTCTAAGGTGTTTCAATTAATGTTTCAAATAATCACCAGTGATTATTTTTGTGAAAAAAATGATGAATATGTTGAGAACCATGGATTTTTGTAAAAGATGATGATGAGAATTAGGTGTAAATATTGATTAGTAATAGATTATTAAATAATATGTATTATTTAATACATATTTTTATTTATGAATATATGGATATAAATACATCATATGTGCAAGTCTACAAGAGATTATCTCAATTGGTTGTCATCAATGTTGTTGAGAATTTAGATAGTTCCATTCTAGTGGATTTTTGGTTAGAATCCCCTTCATTGAGATGCACTACTATACATTAATAAGTTTACTATAGATTAATAGATTTACTAGGAATGTTATCCATAAATCTAATGGAACATATCTTTAGTTTCAAATGATATTTTCCTTTCAAAATATATAAAATATAAAACTAAATATAAAATTGGATAATATTGCTATAAACATGTAATAAATTCTCATAGTGGAATTGAAAATTATGATACATTGTAATACTTGAGAAATTAATTAAAAAATGTTATTTTTCTTTGTAATGATCAAAAAGTGATATAAAAGTATTAGCTCACTTTGACATATTTGAGAAGGAAAACAAAATGACTCAAGAAGTTATTTCATATCTTCACATTACAATTTCTATAATTAATATTAAAAAAAAATCAACATTGTAATGTTAAAAAAAAATAATAGAGAAGTTAATTAAAATAATTTCCTTATTAAATTTTATTGTTATATAACAAATATAATTTTTTGTTATATAATATATCAGATAAATATATTTACATTTTAAAATTACAAAAATCATAATTAAAAAAAATTTATTTAATTAAAATGCATACATTCACAGTACTATTATACATTATTTACATTATTTTAAAAGAATGCTATCAAAATGAAAAAATATTTCTAACCATTAAATAGCATTGGTGATAATTCATTAAATTAATTGTCTCCCTCGATATATCTATCTCCAGGATCTTCTGTCTTGATCCATAGCTGGCTCCATTTACTCCATATGGTCATTGACGGCGTTATAGGACATCCTTTCTCCCCTACTTTCATCCATCATATGTCCTTTGACCCCGATATCCATCAATACAAGCTACCTCCCATCAATTCCCTGATTATGATAATCTCTCACGCTGTACCTTTCCATCCTCTATTCCACGCCATCTTCATTTCCAGACGTTTATACCATTTATTATTGTGGTTCGATGTCATTTCATATTGATGACCTATTCTCACTCTTGCTGGTTTGTCACTGACTCTATTTCTGTCATGGACATCGCCTCGGACTCTTCTGCCACGGAGGCTTTAATCAGGGCCGCCATTCACGCGGAGGAAACGCGGATCCCGACTCCCCTTTTGTCTCCTGCTGATCTGGGCGCTGCTTCCCCACGTGACCATCCACTCTCTCATCATGCTCCCCCCCTCAGGTCGTCCCGTGGATCATGTAATCCTGTCAAGTCTTCTGCTCCTCCGCCGGCTATCGACCTGAACAATGCCCTCCTCTCTGAGCGGATTGACAGTCTCCAAAGATGTGCTCTTATCGGTCAATGGCACTTTCCGGTTATGGATGAACTGGAAATGAGGAAATGGCTATCTGACCGGTGGAAACCCATTATCGGTTATACTCCCATAATTTCTCATCTTATGCGAGATTGGTTCTGTTTTCATTTTCTTGACGCTGTAGATTCGGAGATTATCCTTTGGGCTCCCTGGGTTTACAAAAGAAGCTTTCTTGCTCTTCATCGGTGGTTTATTGGGTTCGACCCCTTAAAGAATACCCCCCAACATAATCTGATCTGGGTGAAGCTTCCGAACCTTCCGCTTGAGATGTGGTCTAAAGAGATCATGGAAATCATTGGGAATTCCATCGGCCGGTTCATATATGCCGACCCTTGGATTATTGGGGAAAGGGACAAACGGATTGCTTGGATCCTCATCGATAGAGCCTTCCGTGGTGGTTATCCCGAACATGTTGACATTTCATGGCATGGTATAAGCATATCTCAACGCCTCGACTTCTGGGGCATACCCTTCCGATGTGCTGCATGTCACAAGACGGGTCACCTCATCGAGGCCTGCCCCCGCCGGGACGCCCACCGCCGTCGTTTCCCCCATCACCGCGCCTCATCCCGCCGCCACCCGCCTGATAACCCGACCCCCTCTTCTCCCCCGTCCCATGGGGTCCCCTCGGCACAGATCCCTCTTGGTCTCCCACCGTCTCCCCCCCCGCATGCTCCCATCCCCGAACCTATCAATGATCCACCCATACGCTCCCCCTCTCCTATCCCGGCTGGAGATCTCAGTATTGGATCCCTCCCTATTTTTATCTCATCCTCATCCCCCCCCCGAGCCACCTGCTCCCTGATCAATAAGGGGAAGGAACCCATGATGGCGTCAACCCCTCTCAATTCCCCATCATCATCGCCGGTTAATAATTTCGACAGCGACGTGGATCTTCTTCTTCACCGCCGATCCGTGGAGCTGGAGCCTCTTACCATCCACAGTCCACCTCATCCAAATTCTCCCACTATCAGTCCGGCTTCGGGGCTCAATATTACTGTTCGTAAGACTGCCAGAGGTGGCTCTCGACATTTTCGGGGGCGATCCAATCCTCCTGCACTGGGCGACCGTTCATATTCTCTTATTGATGTTCCAATTTTCGACATGTCATCCTCTCTCTCTCAGCCCCTTAGAGCAGATCTGGCTGATGCATCCAAATCTTGATGGATATTATCTCCATGAACATTCGCGGGCTTGGCGCTGGCCCCAAATTCCTTGCGCTCAAGAATATATTTTTTTCTGCCCGGCCTAAAATCATTCTTATTCAGGAATCAATGCACGACAGGTCCACCTCAATCTCATATTTCCGGAAGATGCTTCCCTCCTGGTACATCGTGGCTCTTGATGCTTGTGGTCTCTCGGGTGGCCTTGTCGCCATGTGGGATCCCCAATGGATTCGCGCATCTGCCTATAAATGCTTCGCGGGCATTTTACTATCTGCCACCTTCCGTGGTCATCGGCGCCCCATCCATATACTCAACATCTATGCCCCATACATGCATAGACAGCCTTTTTGGGACAGATTTTTTTCCTCGGATCTATGCCAGATTCGTCACATGATGCTTGTAGGAGACATGAACTTCACACTATGCCCTGATGAAGTGTGGGGTGCTGGCAGGAAACGGGACCCGTTATCCGACTTCCTCAGATCTCAGTTGCTGCATTGGAATTTTATCGACATTGAGCCCTCTGTACAGACCCACACTTGGCAGAACGGTCGATTGGCAAATGCTTATATTGCAAAGCGCATCGATCGCGTTATCATTCAGGAGGAGATTGTTGAGGATATGGGTATGCCTACATTCTCCATTGGTCTTGATTCCATCTCAGACCATCGACCGATCTTCATTCAGTGGCGGCAGAAGCTTCCTCGTCGGCGCTATCCATTCAAGTTCAACCATACCTACATTACAGACCCCGTCTTCAATCAAATTGTCAATGACGCTTGGAATGATCCTGTACAGGGACTCCATGGGCCCTCTTTTCGTGAACGTCTGGCATATGTTCGACTCCTTGTCATGAACTGGCAGAGGGAAAAGCGCATGCGGGACCGATCTGCCCTCTCGTGCATCCAATCCGAGTTGGACCTCATCCATTCATCCCGCGATCCCCACTCATTATCTTTCAATATCAAATGCAAGATTGCTGATCTTATGCGCCAAAAGAACCACATCTTAGATACGGAGGAATCATCTTGGCGTCTAAAAAGCCGGGCTTTATGGCTTGCTTTGGGAGACCGAAATACCAAATTTTTCCACAGACATGCCAATCTCAGGCGTGAGATTAACACTATCTGGAAAATTCAAGATGGTTCTGGAGGCCATCATTACTCACAAAGCGACATCACAAATGCTGCACTCTATCATTTTAAAAAGCAATACAGCCGTGGGGAGGGCTGCGCTATTCATGATATCCTCTGGGGCATAGAATTATTTCCCACTATGTTTGATGCATCCTCCAACGATGCCATATTCCAGCCGGTCACAGAAGGAGAAATTCTTGGCATTCTCAAGGCATTCAACAAGGATAAATGCCCTGGTCCCGACGGATGGACCGTCGAATTTTTCCTTCATTTTTTTGAGCTAATTAAACAGGATCTTTTACTCATGATCGAAGATACCCGCATCAAAGGTTACATTCATCCTCATGTAACATCAACCTTAATTGCTCTCATACCAAAGAAGAAAGACGCAGACTCCTTCTATGATTATCGCCCGATATCTCTCTGCAACATTTCATACAAAATTATATCAAAGATAATCGCAGAACGCATCAAGGGTACTCTTGCCTCAACAATTTCTAAGGATCAACACGCATTTCTAAAGGGCCGGAACATATTAGATGCTGTAGCTTCAACTCAAGAATGTATATTTTCGATGTTCTCCAAGAACATCTCAGGGGCTGTTCTTAAAATCGATCTTCAAAAGGCATACGATTGCCTGGACTGGGGTTTCATACGCTGCCTTCTGGCACAGATTGGCCTTCCTCCCGAAATGATTGGATGGATAATGGCATGTATAGAGGGCGTGAAATATGCTATAAATATCAACGGGACTCCTTCCCCTTATTTTCATGCTGAACGCGGTCTCCGCCAGGGATGCCCACTGGCTTCCATAATCTTTATTTTGGCCATGAATACACTAAGTCTGCACATAAACAAGGCTGTGGAGGAACAGCGTTGTATTCCCATTGAGATCGGTCGGAATCTCACACTGTCCCACAATCTATTCGTGGATGATATTCTCATCTGCGCCATCTTACACCGCCCCACATGGGACTGTATATATGAAATTCTACACAAATTTCAATTGGCTACAGGCCTCACAATTAATTCTCAGAAATCTACTCTGTATTACCAAGGCGTCCCCACAGATCTGATCCGGGTTATTGTTGATATGTTCGGAATTAGACATCAATCATTACAAAATGGCATCTCATACTTGGGCTTCCGACTCAAATCACACAAATACACTTCCGCAGACTGGGAATGGCTCATTGCACGCTACTTCAAAAAAATATCCCAATGGGAGCATCGCGCCCTATCTCTGGCGGGCCGTGTGACTTTATCCAAATCTGTACTCACTCACCTATCAGTTTATTGGGCACATCTGTTTAATCTCCCAAACAGCATAATCCAGCGCATTAACCGGACCACGGCATCATTTATATGGGGCGGCTCAACTGTTCAACAAAAGTTCCACTTAGCTGGTCTGAAACACATTTCTTTACCCAAGCAGCAAGGAGGTTGGGGGATCATGGATTTAAGAATTTTTAACAGAGCGCTCATTTGCCGATCCTTATGGCGGGGAGTTTTTGGAAGTACCCCCTGGAGCAGCATCATCCAAATCAGATACATGAAGGGCCGCTCCATCGAACACTGGCTCAGGAAAGGTTCCATCGGACCGCGGTATGGTTCCCCCATATGGAACAACATGCGGAAAGTGGAAAGTTTTTTCTTATCGCGCCTCTGCTGGAGAATACACACAGGCAACAAAATCTTTATCAATATCGATACTCTTTCTGGCAGTCTCGCCGACCTATCTATTCCTACAGACTTCAATCATATGTTACAGCATCATGGGATTTTCACCTGGGAGAAACTCATAAAAGACTGGCTCGGATCCTCTCCTATATGGAAGAATGAATATGAACTCAATCTACAGAACACATGGTCCGAAAGATGGATTACAATTTCTGATATGCTATCTGGAAGCGGTCTTCATAGACATGGACAACAGGATGATATTCAATGGACTGTCAGCCGATTTAGAAGGCCTGTTACAGTCAGAGATATATACCTACACCTGATCAGCAACAGAACACCATATTCGCTGCCATCTTTTCCATCTATCTACTGGAAGGCAAAATGTCCACCAAAGCTCATACATTTTGCATGGCTTGTATTCTATAACAAAAATCTTTCTTGGGACAACCTCAGAAAACGGAATTGGCATGGCCCCAGCAGATGCACAGCTTGCAGAACTGAAGAAGAAACAAATCTACACATGTTCATCCATTGTTCAGTCATTCAGCGAATCTGGTATGTTTTGGCCAACACTTTTTATTTCCCTCTGACTGCTTATGATTCTCTTAATGCAGCGCTTATTGGATGGAGCAGACAAAGAGGGAATACACGATTCCTTATTCTCATTTTTCTATGGAATGTCTGGAAATGGAGGAATGCATCCATCTTCAACGACACGGTCTCACCGCCAAATTGCATCCTAGATAACATTCTGTCAGACTGGCATATGATATATGGGTCTAACTGAATTTTCTCCATATCACAAAGATTTCCTATCATATAAGATCTATCTATCCGGGACAATTTCCAAATATAACAATTATCTGTATAAATCTAGATATGAATTTTGACAGCACATATGATATACATATATCCATATATGTACATTCTAGATAAGCAATGTTTTTATCTACATCTGTATTTATATGAACACAATATAATATATTCCGCTTTTTTTTCTCCTGAAAAAAGGATCGTCTAAATAGCATTGGTGATAATTCATTAAATTAAAATCGGGCTAATAACAATGGAGAAATGATTCAATAACAAAATTACACTGAACCAGAGCATATTTATTGAAAAATATTTCAAATCCTTTCCTATTCTTTAACAAGTTTAATATATGAAATTTCCAAAAATCCACCTGTCACAAAGGGATGGAATCAAGCATATTAGATAAAAGTCCTTAGGATAAGGATCGTCTTGGGAAAGGTGAGGTTGGGTAATGCCATCGAGGAACTTTTTATAGATAAATAGGCCTGGGCCTCAGCTTTACAATGATAAATCGGGCACTACAGGCAGTTGTGGAGAGCCCACTACCTTGATGGTTGCAAGGTAGGTGCATCGGGTGGCAATGCAATGCCAAATCTTGCATAGCAAGTCAAATTTCCTCTTTTTGGCCTATGTTTCTTTAAGGTGTAATGCCAATGGTTGATTATGCTCGTACTGTTCAGTGTCCAGATACTGCATGCTCGTACTGTTCAGTGTCCAGATACTGCAATTTTTATCAAGGACTCAATTCTGAGATATAGGATTTTTAAACGTTAAGGAAGCTAAAAATATATTATAATAGATAAAGCAATGTGTATTATAGGTCAGCTGTAAAGGGAAGCCATTATAAGTCAGGTGTAAGTGGCCAGAGGAGTGTAATGGAAGTCAATGTCAGAAAAGAGAGTTATTCCATGAAAGGGAATCCGGACTTACTCCATTTGTCTCTGCGTAATTCATTCTGGGCCAATCGTGGTTGCTTATAAGTCAATATACGTTTAAGCTTAGATTTATGGTGGGGAATGCATCTGGTTGCTACTTCGAATCCCACTCAGGGTTTTAATGCCAAACTAAGCCTGCGACAATTTCGAAGGAACATTATTTTAAGTAGGGGGTTGGCAGATCTTTTTATAATCTCGACCAAGGTAAACTTGATGCTCTTCACAGTGTGACGTATATATACTTATTTCCATTTGCCATTCCAAGCACCTGGTGCTCCACTTTCTCCCCTGCTAAATCAAATTAGAAAATTGCAGGTTAGAATACAGAGCATCAATGAATTAGGATAAGATATTAACTTTTATAACTTGGTGTTTGACACGTAGGTTCTCACTAGGGATGCCATTTATTTAATTTCAACATCATATTCCCTGCCAGAGAATACAGACGAATCAGGCTACTTTTGATCGGCTGTATACTACCAGGTAACAGCTGTGTACCGATTGGATGGCTATAAATATGCAAGCAGGGGAAATCAAAATTGGGACTAGAGGCCATTTCAATTCTTTCTCCCGGGGAAGAAATCTTGCATCATGGCCACCAGAACACCAAATTTCTTCCTGTTTTGCAATTTGGGTTTCATGCTCATCGTTACAGTCCCAAGTCCAGTGTTAAGTTGCGGCAGCTGCGTCCATCAGTCTAAACTCGCCTATTACGCTTACTCTGGGGCCATCAATGGTATTGCACAATCCCTAAAACTATATGGGAACACTAACAGTGGTAATAAATTTATGTTTTCCATGGTGTAATTACTTTGTTTTGTATTATTATTGCAGTTGGGGCTTGTGGATACGGATCATTTGCAGCAAAACTCTATGGTGGCAATGTGGGAGCTGCTAGTTCCGATCTCTATCGGAATGGCGTTGGGTGTAGCGCTTGCTATCAGGCATGGCATAGTCCTTATTGGCATATTGCATATTTAAAAGTTGTTACCATGTTTAAATAATTCCAGATTTTTTTCATGATGAAAAGGCTAATGATATTTGTAAGACGATCTATTGAATTTGCAGATAAGATGCACAGACCCCAAATTATGCAACAAGTCAGGGACAACAATAGTGGTTGCGGACTTCACACAGAACAACCAAACAGATTTTGTAGTATCACGGAGCACATTCTCAAGCCTCGCAATCGCAGATAAGGGATCCCAGCTCATCAAGGGTGGGATTATAGATATCGAGTATAAAAGGTATACAGAGAATTTAAACCAATACAAAGTTTCAATTTTGAGTTTAATTTTGAATTTAATTCACTTGCAAATTTTGAAGTATTGGTTTCGAAAGTATTTTGGAATAGGATAGAAATTCTAATCCTATTTACAAGAATTCTGAAACATTTGTAAAATCTTATTCCAAAACATTTACAAAATTTACAATCAAAATAAAGATCGGATTCTAAAATATTTGCAAAATCTACAATCAAAATAATAAAGATGGCAATTAGACATTTTTTTTTGAAATATCATGATGAAACTCTGCTATTTCTTAAAAAAACAGAAAAACAGAGCATAAGTGTCTCTGAGCATATACATGCGGAACTTGATTGGGTACTGTGAACAGGGTCCCTTGTAGTTATTTCTTAAAAAACAGAGCATAAGTATCTCTGAGCATATACATGAGGAACTTGATTGGGTACTGTGAACAGGGTCCCTTGCCAGTACAAGGACCAGAATTTGGTGGTTAGGGTGGACGGAAGTAGCCAGTATCCTCACTATCTTGCTGTGCAATTTCTGTACCAAGGAGGTCAGACAGACATAGTTTCTGTGGATGTTGCTCAGGTAAATTAGTCCATGACATTATTTTGTGAAACTGCATTTAGAAAACTGATATGCTAATTAATTTGTCATTTGTGATGTGTTTGTAGGTGGATACTTCTGGGTGGCATTACATGACACGCAACCATGGTGCAGTGTGGGAGATACAGAAGCCACCAGGTGGTGCTCTCCAGTTTCGATTCGTGGTAACCAGCGGGTACGATGGGAAGTGGTTGTGGGCCAAAAAGGCTGTGCTTCCCTCCGACTGGAAATCAGAGGGTGTTTATGATTCTGGAATTCAGATCAGTGATGTTGCTTTGGAAAATTGTAATCCATGTAATGAAAATAACAGTGGATGGGCCGACTCACCATCAATATATGTATGAATGCAACCAACACTCAGACGCTGTGGAATCCATGGACTTGATAGTTTAACGGACTTGTGGGTATCAACTTTGCACACAGGTGATCACCACTTTCTATATATAATAAGAAAACAGAATATGTATTAGTGGCATGCACTGTGGAAACACTGGTACTATCCATTAAATGGAAGTGCGTTTCGGTTTATTTCCTTTCATATTTATTTAATTTATTGCACACTAACGTTACTTTTAAATGAATATTGATATCATTGTTGCATTATCAAATAAATATTCATATCACTGTTGCAATATCAATATAAAGTAGACTAGTACCAAATATAAAATAGACTACTTTAGTACTGTATAATAAATAGTTGTTCAGCATTGATAAGAATCAAAATATTTATTTCATAGTGAATTATCAAATTATTTATTTTATAATAATAATTTAAATAATAATTTTATTATTTATTTTATAATGAAATTATTAATTATATAATAATTTATTAAATAATAATTTATATTTATTTTATAATAAATTTCACATGGTTAAGAATTTAAAAAAAATTATACAAATTAATTAAATTATAATTTTATTTTAAATTATTAATATTAAATAGAAATTATTTATAGAGAATAATTGAGTGGTGTATTGTTAAATCATAAATTTTTAGGTTAGAATCAAATATATATAAAACAACAATGGATTTTGTTATAATATTATGGGTAATACTATTGCTTACTAATACCAAATGCTCAAAAAACTATAATTCATTTTATATGGCACATGTTAGTATAACATTTTTTAAAATTAATCGATTTAAATAAAAAGACAGAATGAACATAATTACTTTTGAGATAAATATCAACCTTTGTTATGTGACTACTACTAATAATATGGTAGAATATTATGTGGAGCTTAAATCACTACCATACACCCAATAATTATCAATAAGTAAATTAAAATCTTGTAAGGCTTTTTGTTTTTTAGCATGGATATTGTTATAGTGAGTGAATTGTTGTTGATGATGAGGACTTCTGGAGAACTTTGTATTACGAACTTTGGTATGCCCAACATTTCGGGTAACCCCTTCTCCCATCTTCAAGGGCTTGAATCTTACTAATGATGAGAAGAGTGATGGACATGGTTATTGTTATTATTATTATTATTATTATATGTGTTACACATACATACATTTAAAAAAAAAACATGTAACAAGATTCTTAAACATGAAGATTTCTCCCATTTTGTGATGGGGATTCTTAATTTATGAAAAGGCTATGTTACAATATTATAATCCAATGCCATGATTTACTAATACTACATGCCCAAAAAACCATGATTCATGTTTAAATGAAACATGTTCTTATGATATTTTTTTAATTAATCAATATAATTATAATGCCAAAAAGGGCATAACTACTTCTAAGATAAATCTAAATCTTTAAGTTGTGAATACTATTAAAAATATTCGAGAATATTCCATGAAAAATGAAATCCTTACCATCCATTGTTGGGCACGAGATCCCCCAAGGCAAGTTTTGGAGCTGAAAGTCTAGACTTTGACTAAATCTGATGTAAAAACCCTACGTTTTGTGGTTGCGGAGCGCGAAGATTGTAAATAAGTCATAGGATCATGTGCCCTCATTTTTGTAATGTAATGTTAGCTTTAGAGATCTACCCATGGTTCGTGGACCATGGGATTGTATAAATAGAGTGAGGCTCTAAGTTGTAAATACGTAAAGTTGACGGAAGTAAAATCCAATGATGAAGAATTGAGTCTTATCTAACTGTCGAGACGAGTCTTTGGGTCGTAGAGTAAGAGAAAGCTCTGCAGCTGAGTGCGCAAAGACCTAGTAGTTTGCAACTAAGTTCGCAGACCCCTGTAGCAAAGTGCGCGGGGTGGGTCGAGTCTGTAACCATTAGAGAAGTAATAAAGGGAAGTTTTACATCATTTCTGTGTCTCTTTCTTGTTTTGTGCAATGAATATATCATGTATAAATTGCATTTCTATTGTTTATATAATGCGCGAACTTATATGAATGTGTTGATAAAGCGAATATAAGATAAGGTATCTGTTTACACGAAGATAACTAACTGAACATATAAGAAGATAAGTAAGTTACGCGGTGTAAGTTGGGGAAGTAGTGCAGATCGCTGCTAGGGCAACATGAAATCACCTCAGCCCCTGGTTAGGGATGCACGGAAGTGATTATAATAGGTCGTGAAGGCCTTGTAGGTCAGGATAGTGCGCAAAGTGACTTGCGCAAAGGTATTTAGAGTTGGACTAAACCGACCCCATCAGACATCTCAAGGGTGCAGAAACTTGATTCCAGCATCCCCTCATACTGCTTCGAGTGAGACCTCACACGAGGTAGTATGGGGGGATGCTCAAACCAAGTTTCCATACCCTTGAGATGTTTGATGGGGTCAGTTTAGTGCAATTGTAAATACCTTTGTTCAGGTTACTTTGTGCACTATCTTGACCTGCGAGGCCTTCGCAACCTATTATAATCGCCTCCGCGCAGCCCTACCCAGGGGCTAAGGTGATTTTGTGCTACCCTAGCAGCAATCTGTGTTACTTCCCCAACTTACACCACGTAGCTTACTTATCTTCTTATAATAGTTATTTATCTTCGCATAAACAGATACCTTATCTTATATTCACTTTATCAACACATTCATATAAGTTCGCACATTATATAAACAATATAAATGCAATTTATACCTGATACATTCAATGCACAAAACAGGAAAAAGATACACAGAAATAATGTAAAACTTCTCTTTATTACTTCTCCAATGGTTACAGACTCGACCCACCCCTCACACTCAGTTGCATAGGTCCGCGCACTCAGTTGCGAACTATTAGGCATCTGCGCACTCAACTGTAGAACCTTCTCGTATTCTATGACCCAAAGACTTGACTCAACACTTAGATAAGACTCAATTCTTCATCATTAGATCTTACTTCCATTAACTTTACTTATTTACAACTTAGAGCCTCGCTTTATTTATACAATCCCATGGCCCGCGGACCATGGGTAGATCTCTAAAGTCGACATTACATTACAAAAATGAGGGCGAATAACCCTATGACTTATTTACAATCTTCGCGCTCCGCACCCACAAAACGTGGAGTCTTTACATCGGATTTGGTCAAAATCTAGGCTTTAAGCCCCAAAACTTGCCTTGAGGATCCCACGCCCAATATCCACCTAATAAGTATTGATAATTAAATTGATGTTTGGGAAGCCTTATTCCAAAATAAACACACCCAACATGATAATTATATTTTCATTTTTTTTAATACTTAGGTTTTTTTTAACATTTTAATTTATAAATATAATCTTTATTTCAAGTTCATTATTATTTTATTTTTAAATTATTATATTCTGATGAAATTCTCAATAACATAAAAAAATTTGGCACTAAACTTTTTATGTGATGGATCTTGTTGGTGCTCAAATTGTTTCCAGATACAAACAACTTAAGTACACATTCACCGAGGACTAAACAGTGCTCCTGCTCTAGGTGTCACTACTGAACTCCAACACACCATAGGGGGTAACCCTAGAAATTGAAATATTTGATTTTCAATGAGCAAACAAATTTAGGTCAGATAAGGATAGTTGATCATTGCAATAAGTAATGGATTTAATAGAAGAGAGGAATATAACATAATAAATCTCAGCTCTGAGATTATTTTCTAGGCAATTAGAAAAGATAACAATAAATTCAAATAAGGACAATAATAACAAATTTTACAAAGAAAAACTAACTATAATGAAACTAAAGTATGAGAATGTTCACAAAGGTTGAGCTAAACATATGCATCAAGTCCAAGCATATCAGAATTTTGCTTTATTCCTTAAACATTAACAATTAATAATAAATATCGTGACCGGAATTGCCAACAAAGAAGCAAAATTTTATGATTTGGGGAACAAGGAAAATGTACAAATAAAACACATTTATAACAATGATGGTAAAAAAAATCAATGCAATTCCACTTATGACAAGGACTATTGAAAAACAAAAGTTATACTTTCAATTATTAATAATCTATAATTGATCATCTAGCCTTATGCCGAGAATCCAGGCAATCTAATATCTAAACAAGGGAAAGCCTTGAATTTAGTTTTGTTGTAATTGTAAATCAAAATAACAAGAATAGAAAAAGAAACAAAATCACTAGAATAGAACTTCAGATTTGAAAACAAAATCTGTGTAGCATGTACAAGCAGTTTCTAAAAAAAATAAAGTTCTTGCTTCTGCCAACAACCCCCCCCCCCCCCACCCCGTGATTGGAAATAGGGCTTTAAATAATAGTTCTAAAGAATGTAACTATCTTTTGCAACTATCTTTCAAGTTAAATAACTAAAAGAAATAAAATGAAATCCTGAAACTAAATAATCAAATGTCATGTCGTCGCCACAACTTTAGAGTTTGATCTTTTTAGTGAGTCACATAGGAGTAAGTGCATGTGCTCCATGCATTTTGATAGTTGGAGTGTGTGTCGTAATCAAGGGGATTTCAACCAATCCTTGGTCTGGTATGATGCAGATTGCATGGGCGGAACAGGCTTACCTGATTGTGATGTAGTAGCGAGCCGCTCCACTGCAACGCTGTGTTTATAACTAGTGTTTAACTTCACTAGCTTCTCCCACTAAGCAGTGGGTAACCAAGGCACGTTTTTGCATTTTGTGATCACTACTATTAATCGTGATCTTATCTGATACCTGGAAGTGGAAACGTTTTGTATGGTCTTGCTTATCTTGGCTAGGATAGTGAAGTCTCAGAAAATAGTGTTAACCACTGTGGACAGACCAATTGCTTCTTCTACTATCATGTTCAAACAACCAAGGTCTTGTTTTGTTAATTTCAATTGGTCAGAGAAAGTTTTCCAAGATACCACCAAATTTTATTTATTCCAAAATGAAGACAGTCTGAATCTTCCTAAATAATTCCATTTGTTTCTAAAATCATTTATTTCTTTGATGACCTTATCAAATTCATCTTGCATAACTTGGACAGAGATTTTTTTTTCTTATAGCATGCACAGGGAATAGCTACATCCATCCATGGTGGGTAATCCTAGCTGCTCTAAGGCATCATCTTCTAAGGTGTTGACCATATCTATGATGGTATCAAGCTTCACTTATATATTTAGCCTCCAGTCTAGGACTTCGTATTAGAGCTTTCTCGAAATCTCCCAGAATCTTTACATACTGTCCAATCATTGTGATCTTTTGCCAAATTTATCTTGAGATATCTTCTTTGGCTCATATGAGTATAGTTTTTCCAATTACAGTGACGTGAAGGGATTCTTCAAAAGATTTGACCTTATTGTTTTTGTCTCTCAGAGTATCTTGAATTTGTACAATTTCAATATCCTTCCACCTCAGTGTGACTTCCGCCCTACGATCTACCTATGCCTTTTTTCTGTGAATGTTCAGAGTTCCTGCTCTAATTGAGTGACCTTGACCTGCAATATCTTGGGATCTTCAGACTCAGTAGCTGGGGAAAAACTAAATGCTTTATTTATTGTGGTTTTATAATCAGTTAAGAGCTCCAGGTATCGCTCTTCTTTTTCATGAGATTCTACCCTGAGCATCTCTACATGTTTGAAAGCTTCCTACCACTCTCCTTACTTAACTCGCAAGGTGACCTCCATGTCATGGTGATGAGTTTCAGCCTCTTCTCTCCTCTCGAAATCTTGTATTAAGACATCAGGATCATGGTCAGGGATATTGAGGATCGTCTGTAATTCTTTGATCTCCTTGTCCTTCTCATCCAATAGTTTCTTTAGAGGAGTTGTATCCTAGGTATATCCTGATTAACACACGATGATATCTTCTAATTCTCTAATTCGATCGGTCTTAGAATGCAGGGCTACTCAAACTATATGCAACTGCTCAGAGATATTTCTGAGCATGGTCTGCATTTTCTTGTTTCTTGCTTAGGAATCCAATAATATCCTTGCTACAATTTCACCTGCATGTCGATGTAAATTTATCATCTCGATTTCTGATACCTTGCCGAGGTTTATGGTGAGGGCGACAATCATAGCTCCTACCATTTTATGGTTTTCCCCTATCTCAGGCTGAACTACTATGATATTCAAGACATTTGCTTCAAAGTCAGTAGTCGAGACTAAGTGGGGCCCACTGCCCAGCAACACCTCTCCAAGAGCTAAGGTGTCCGTGGATGGGGAATTTTCAAGGTCTACAACCAATGTTGCTCCAAAAACCATCATTTCCCTCTACTCTGTGAATGAGTATTGGATATCCAAAGCTTGTGCCCCTCAATCTTTTGGCCCAATAGCTCTCAACGTATGTCTAATTTCTTCCTCCAACTTCTCGACCCGTTGGTCAAACACATCTGCATCAATGTCACATTCTTTAGGCTTTATCCGCTGAGCCATATCAAGTTGAGTCATGCCCTTGGGTTTTCGTTTTATGGAAGAAGAGATAAAAATTGACATATGAGGTTCGATTTCTTCATTATCCATTTGAATTTGATGCTTACTCAAATCAATTTTTACAACTGACCCTCTCATTCCTATAGATGACGCTAACTACAAATTCTTATGATTTAGTACTAGAAAGTTCACCAGCGTCTCAAATTCTTACCTGCTTTCATGCACATAGGCTGATAACCTAGCCTGTTTCTTGTGTCATGAAATAACACCCAAGGGATCATAGCACCAACAATCATCCTACACGAATCCAAAAGAAGCGATTTCCTTTTCCATAATATCAATAACACCTTTATTCTTAGCGATTAAAGGAGAAATAGCATAAGGCTAACTAAATAGTGCTCCTTTCTTTTTAAAAACAAAATGGCATTCATTTACAACAAGTCTCTGCCTCAAAACCTCATATGAAATCAACAAAGGAGTTACATACTTGGGTAGCCGATAAGGTGGATTATCGAATGCATACAAACATATTACTATATAGTCAAGAAATAAAAACCAGCTCCAGATACTTTCCAGTTCAGTTAGTGATCCAAATTTAAATAGGAACACAGAAAATTATAGATATAACAATAAATAAAAAGATGCAGCATAAATAAAATTTCATTTCATTAATATCAAATACTGAAATATGCTTACAAACAGAATGGAAATAAGACTAGCTCGGAGGATGGTAGCTTGTCTCTAAGAAGAGATGTGGCAGCTACATGCTTCTGAACTGAGTTATAATGAGGCTCAAAGGCCTATTTATTATTGAGAAAGAATTGAAAACCATAAACATCCAAAAACAAAACTCTAGGAGATGAAGAGCCAAAACTATTGGCCCCGTTTGGGTAAATTGGTACATCAACTTCCCAGGGTTGTAACTTTGGCATACGATCTTTGTTTGACACATACAATACCTTGTTAGAAAGATATATATATGAGGAATACAAATTTTGACTGACCAGCACTCATGAATTATCTCTATTGTCCCTGGTTTTCCAAAAAAAACGTCGTTCAGGGCCTCAAAACGGCTCTGAAAGTTCAGGACTCAAAAAATTGCCAAAAATAGTAAATTGTGCTATAATTAAAGAAACTGAAAGAGAGAGTGGTGGGAGTCCAAGTGGAATAGGTGGGTGGCCACTAACATCCACTTAGATCATCCCCCCCCCCCCAAAGAAAAAATGGTCCCCATTGCATTGAGTGCCTCTATGATATGGTGAAACTTTTGTTGAACTTGGTCCCTGGTGAGCCACTTGCCTTGGTGCAGGAGTTGGCCAGCTTTCACAACCTGATATAGTTGGATCTTCTACTGGAAAGTGTTCTTGACTTGTGTGTCCATAATCTGGCCTGTTGTGGCATGTTCCATGTAGTTTGAGTTTCACTTTGTTGGTGTGAGTTGTTCTGCAATGTTTGACGTGTCAAGTAATGGTGGGAAGTATGGTCGAAGGTGGTCCACATTGAACACTAGGTGTAGGTAAAGGAATGGGGGAATGTTGACCTCAAAATAATTATCTCCCACAACCTTGGTAATGGTGTAAGGACCATATCAGAGTGGTCAGATCTTCCAATGGGCTCCGGTAAGGCATTCCTTTTGCAAATAAAACCAAACTTTGTCACCCACCTGAAACTTATGTGGCACTTGATGTTCATCATGTCATTGCTTGTACTTGGAATTTTCCATAATGGAGCAACGATATATTGGCCCGTTGGGTATAGGTTCTTTGAGAGTTATTTCAAATGAATGATTGACCTGACTATGCAAGGGTACCCCTGTGGATGAGGAGAAAATGTCCCTATATTCTTCCACATACATATCCACCTGCTTCTATTGCGTGGAGGAACCCTTCCTGGGGGCCATGGATGTGGCTATGCTCTTCCCCTTATTTTGTGAGTGAATCACAAAGAAAACAAATTTTCTTGTTCGGGAGATGATCTTATTTCATTTCTTAGCAGAGATCAAAGAGATGGCAGGTGGCAGAGCTACGTCTGCTACCTTGTATAACGTATTACCCAAAGAAATAATAACAGAGTGAGGTCACGACTCATATACATCATGTCGATTCCGTAAGTATGATTGTCCTAATAATACATCACAAATGTCAAGAGGATAAACATCACATAATACCTCATCTGTGAAGGGCTTGATGTTGTAGGGAAGGAAACATTGTTGGCTGGCTAAGAGATCTTGCCCTTGGTGAAGCCACCTTATGTTGTACGGTTGCGGGTGTGGTGTGATCGATAGGCCCAACTGCTTCATGATCTCTACTGAAACTAGGTTCTTGTAACTGCCACTGTCGAAAATCAATTATAGTGGTGAACCCTTCACCCACATCTATGAGTGAAAGAGACGCTCCCCCTCCTCTGGATTTCAAGCTCATTCTTCTGCATCTTGGTGGTGGAAATAGTGGCAATAGGCTCCACATCAATAATTTTCTTCCCTTTGTAATTCCTCTTGTTGGGTTTTGACTCAGAGTCGAAACATGCATCTGATTCTGAAGCCTTCAACTTGGCAACCAGCGACTCCTTAGCCTGCCACTCACTTATGTTGTGACCTGGGCTCTTATGGAACTCACATGACTTTCTTGTGTCCTTCTTTGACTTCGTGGTGTTGTTCTTTTCTTGTGGCATGGAAAGGTTGTCTTGGGTCACCTTGCCTTGGCTTTGTCCTTTGTTCTCCGGTTTGGGGGCACCTTTCCCTTGCTTTGGATTCACAGATCCAAAGTCTCATTTCTTTTGTTTAAACTTTTGCTTGATCTTGACAACGTATGAGTACATCGTGTCGATCAAGGAGATGTCTAAGAACTCCATCTCATCCTAGTACCTGTGTAGGCAGCCATAGTATTTGAGTACCAAATGTTGCTCAAAATCCTTGATACCCAACTTCGTGTGAAGGGTATGAAAAATATTGGTAAACTTTAGCATGTCTTGGTCCCTTCCCTACCACTGTGTGGTCCACTTTATGTATCTATCCTCGTAGCTCCCAACATGGTAGTAGTGCTCCTTAATCGCATCCCAGAATGAATCCCAAATTGGTGCGGCTGAAAATAGTGAGGGCGTACTTTCATCCTTCTACTCACAGTAGTTTTCCCACTAGTCCTTGACATGGGGGGTGTATTTGAGAAGTGAAAAATTAATCTTTTCCCGATTGGAAAAATCATGAATAGAAAAATATCCTTCTAGCAGATTTAACCATTTTTTTATAATGTCTACATCTATTGACCCTAAAATATGGGGATGTCAAAGTTAACTTGTACCTTAAAGGATGTGGTGCTTCCATATTAGTTACTGGAAGGAGATGCATCGCCCTTGGGTAGTTGCTGAAGGATCTGAGCAAAGTTGTCCATCATCACATTCCTCTGTCACTCAAGGGCTTCTTCGAGCAAGATTTTGAAAGGATCTCCTACCCCCTCATCTTTCTTTTCTCCCCACATGAGAGGTCATCGGGATTTGTTAGGCTAGCCTTGAAAAGGTTTGACCAATTCAAGCTCTAACTCCTTATATCTCGACCTCATTGGGGACATGCAAAGAAAAATAGAGAAAGAAAAAACTATTTTGATACCACTGATCCAAATTTAACCAGGAAGACAACAAATTATAGATATAACCACAAATACAAAGATGCAATATAAATAACACTACATTTCATTAATATCAAATACTTGTAAGGATTCTGGACACCACATATCTCCACAATGGTATGATATTGTCCACTTTGGGCCTAAGCCCTCATGGATTTGCTTTTGGACTTACCCCAAAAGGCCTCATACCAATGGAGATATTTGTCCATCCTTATATACCCATGATCCTCCCCACTTCTAGTCAATGTGGGACTTTGGTCGTATATCCAATAATCCCCCCTCGAACAAAGGACCATTGAGCCTCCCCTCAAAGGATTATCCATCCGTCCACTCTCTACCAACCAGGATTCTCCGCTCCAATGCGTTGGAAGCACACGCCTTACATGGAACACCACCTGCCTCGAGAGCTTGCTCTATCTCAGGTCAACTCCTCTTCACCGTGTTGGGAGCAGGACACGTCCATGAAGAATCCAGAGCACACCGCCTGTTTAACTGAGCTCATCCACGGATCCCATCGTGATAGTACCGGGGCCCACCACCTTCGTTCGACATTCCGAGGATTCATCCACTTGGCTACTTCGTTCGACATTCCGAGGATTCATCCACTTGGCTAACTTCTGGGCATGGCTCTGATACCAATTGTAAGGATTATGGACACCACATATCTCCACAATGGTATGATATTGTCCACTTTGGGCCTAAGCCCTCATGGATTTGCTTTTGGACTTACCCCAAAAGGCCTCATACTAATGGAGATATTTGTCCATCCTTATATACCCATGATCCTCCCCACTTCTAGTCAATGTGGGACTATTGGTCGTATACCCAACAGATCATTACCTTGAAACATCAACTCAAGGAAGTCTTAGAGATCAATTGCAGAGATTTGGAGAAAATATACTTGATAAGGAACTAGTAATAGTAAATCTTAGAGGTCTCCCCTATATATGGGAAACCTTCATTACTCCCATCAGCAACATCAATGTTCTTCCGACATATGATGATATCATGGGAAAACTCACTTAAGAAGAATCCAGGCTAATAGCAAGAGGAATAATTCAAAAGCATGAAGAAAGAGAACCTGTAGCATACATCACTCATGGAAAAAGAAAGAAGTCAAAAGGAGTTCCATTAAGGAAGCCTCCTCCTCAGAATTCAAAAGGAAGATATGAAAAATCACTATGTCATGTGGAATTCTTCAATTATTACAAGATAGGTCATTATTCTTGTGATTTCCCCTAAAGGAACAAAAGACATCATTACAACTATATAGGTAGCTTCAAGAACAAAAGAGGAAAGGACTATCAAAAGAAGAAGCAAGATCAGAGATATGGAAGAATAAGAAGAGACTCCTCAAGAAACCACGAAGAGAATCATCATCCTCAAAAGAAATTAAAGGCTCCAAGGTATGAAAATAATGTTGTAAACAAATATGAATACATTCTCATTTCTACTCTTACTTGTTCCTCCCCACCAGATTCATGGGATAGTAGGTTAGTTGATAGTGGGGCCACTCATCATTTATCTGGTTATAAAGAAGTCCTCTCTAATCTGGTAGAGAGGGAGACTAAGCTAAGTATAATTCTTGAAGACAATTATACTCATCTTGTGAAAGGTTTAGGGCCCATCACATTTCAGCTAAATTCTGGAGAATCTGTTCTACTGCATGATGTCATATATGTACTAGGATTAATGAAGAATTTTGTGTCTATATCTGCATTGGAGGACAAAGGGATGAGGGTTGCCTTCATCAAAGGTAAAGTTTTATCATGGCATGTTGATTCATCGATGCAAGATTCCTTCACTCTAGGATCGAGATGTGAAGGTTTATATAGGGTCATAGGCAAACTCTCTTTGCATTGGCTCATAATACAAATTACTTGAGAAAATTATGGCACCTCAGAGTGGCTCATCTTCATTATGATGCACTTCCAAAATTGAAGAAATCGGTCTCTGGTATTCTTGATGTTCAGGCTCAACATGATGGAGTCTACTTAGGTTGCGCAAGTGGAAAAAAAAGGGGAGCATTTCCATCCAGTAAGAACAAAACTTATGAAATTCTTCATCTCATTCATTCTGATATATGTGATCCGATACCAGTGCATTTAGTTGGTGGTCATATCTACTACATTTCCTTCATTGACAAATTCCCAAGAAATACATGAATATATTATCTTAAGCAAAATGATGAAGCCTTCAAAACTTTCAAGGAATTTAAAGCATTGATCAAAAATCAATCAGATAAGAGAATCAAATTCTCCGGGTCTGACAATGGAGGAGAATACATTTCAAAAGAATTCATAGCATTCTGCAAGAGACAAAATAAAAAAGGAAATGATTGTGCCATATACTCCTGAACAAAATGGTCTCAATGAAAGAAAGAATAGATCTATATTAGAAGCTTCCTGTTCTATGCTCCATGATCAAAAGATGCCAAAATTCCTTTGGGCCAAAGCTACATCTAAGACGATATATGTTTAGAAATGGGTGCCCCATCAAGCATTGGAAAACAAGTTTCCCGAAGAAATATTCACAAGAATCAAACTTGATATTAGCCATTTTCATGTATTTGGATGCCTAGTATATTTTCATGTGTCAAAAGACGAAAGAAACAAACTAGAGGCTACTAGAAGAAAAGGTACCTTTTTGGTTTATTGCGATAATTATAAAGCTTATGGAATTTATATTCCTAGCCAGAGAAAGGTCAAAATTAGTAGGGATGTCACATTTGATGAAGATGCAAATCTTGGAAAAGAAAGAGATCTTCCTCAACTTCCTCCTCCTAAGGAAGAGAATGATGACTAGGATATTTTGGATGGTCTGGTTGCACCTGAAACAAACATGGTTGATGATCCCATAGAGCCTATGGATTTATTATTTCATCCATCAAGTGATCCTCCCTCTAAGAAGAGATCACCATGGCTCCACGACACTTTACAGGATACTGCAATAAATGTCGCCATCCGCAGCTCATTCAGAGAAAGGAAACAACCTTGCAGGTATCAAGGATATGTTGTTGCAATGAGTACTATGATTCATGCTGAATCGTCCTCATTTGAAGAAGTAACAAAAGAACAAGTTTAGAAGGATGTTATGGCTGAAGAATATGAATCAATCATGAAAAATGATGTTTGGGATATGGTACCTAGACCAAAAGGGAAGTCTATTGTGACTTCAAAATGGTTGTTTAAAATCAAGCATGTAAGTGATGGTAGCATCGAGAAATATAAATCAAGGTTCGTGGCTCGTGGCTTCTCTCAGAAAGAGGGAGAAGATTATGATGATATATTTTCTCTAGTAGCTCGATTTATAACCATTTTCTCTATAGTTGCCCTTGTTGTAAGTCAGGGATGGACTCTTCATTAGATGGATGTAAAGACCGCCTTCCTCCGTGGCATGTTATAGGAGGAGGTATATGTTGAACAACCACAGTGATTTGAAGTGGAAGACCAGAAAACACATGTGTGCAGGTTGAAGAAGGCATTGCATGGTTTGAAGCAAGTTCCCTGAGCTTGGTATGTGCATATTGACAGCTACTTAGCAAAGTTAGGATTCACAATAAGCAATGATCCCAACCTCTACTTCAAGGTAATCCAAGGTATGCCATTACTTCTGGTTTTGTATGTTGATCTATTTTTGACAGGCAGTGAGCCTATGATGATTGAATGTAAGAGGAAGCTAGCCTCTGAGTTTGAAATGAAATACCTTGGTATTATGCACTAAATTTTGGGCCTTGAAGTGTGGCAAAAGTCTGGTGAAATTTTCCTCTCACAAGGGAAATAAATTGTAAAGTTACTGGAAATATTTGGAATGATTGAATGTAAAGCCATGGTCACTCTTATGGAAATAAATTTCAGGAAATTATGTGGAGATGTTGCTGGACCAAAATTAGAAAATCCATCTTAGTATAGGAAATTGATTGGGGCTTTGATGTTCCTTGTGAACACTCGTCCAGATATATTCTATGTAATACACACTTTGAGTCAGTTTATGACCGAGCCCCACCATTCACATTGGATAACTTCCAAACACAGATTGAGATACTTGCATGGGTCAATTACATTTGGCCTAAGATATTCTACAGGGAATGTTCAACTTCATGGATACACTGATGTTGATTAGGTCAGAAATACTTTCCATAGGAAAAGTACATCCGGATCTTTTTATAGCCTTGGATCTGCCATGATATCATGGATGAGTAGGAAACATAAGTCTGTAGCATTAAGCACATCCAAAGCCGAATATATTTTTTCTAGCATGGCTAGTTGTGAGGTAGTCTACTTAAGAAATCTCTTTGGAGATTTGTTTGAGCAGGTCCTAGACACTACAATAATATACTGTGACAACAAGGGAAAGATTCGTTTGGCAGAAAATCATGTGTTTCATGAAAAATCCAAGCATATTGAAATTCGATATTGAAATGGTGTAGAGAGGAGCCATCAAGATCTATCACATATCAACAGATGATCATATTGCAAATATTCTCACCAAGGACAAAAGAGAACGTTCTTGTTCTTCAGAGAACAACTTGAATTGATGGATGTAGCCCTTCTGGACAAGGGGCAACACTGATCGAGGAAACTGAGCATTCTCTTCCCACCCTACTTGAGATCTTAGGGTGAGAAATTGAGATAAAGGGCTCCTGGTCTTGGGGGAACTCTGGACATTATGGAATTTCCCTATTTGTTACCCACAGGGTTAAGGGTTTTACTCCCCTATCTGGTCTTTCAAAGTATACCATAGTTGGAATCATACCCACAAGCAGGGCTTGTTGGGGAATTTTTACTCCTCGTTTGGCCGATGAGTTGAGGGTGTACTTGGGGTGTACAATCCAAGATGATTATGATGTAGGTGTTCTACCACATGACCACGAAGGGTCATTGTTAGGAAGATTGGTAAGAAATAAGATTGAGGTTTGAGGGTAAATCTCCCCAATGAAATTTTGGATTGAGGATAAATCTCCCCATTGAAATTCTAGGGTTGAGGGTGTACTCCCCTGTGTGATCCAGGGTCGAGGGTTTAATCCCGTGTGTGGGGAGATTTTTCCAATTTATTTGTTTAGGTGGAAGTTATTGCTCCCCAACATGGTTCCAGGTTGAGATGTGATCCCCGATGATGTACTCTCTGATGATGATTTTCCAAATAGCAGCCTGACAACAAAGATTCCAGACAGTAGGATGATAGATAGAGGTTGGTATACTAAGTTTCCCTCCAGTAAATAATTCTTCTTCTTGTAGATTAGAGAAAGTTTTAGTAGTTAAAGTTGAATAGAGATAGTCAAGCATGATGGCAACTTGACAAGATGATGTAAAGATATGGGCAAGTGGAATCCTCCCTAGTTGAGAGGGAGTGTCAATTTCCAACTGTGGTAAAAATCAACATTGGATAGCTAAGATGACTAAGATGATACTTGTATTAAACTCCTATTTTCGATAGGATTAAAATGGACCTAAATATCACTTGATTTGGTCAAGTGGAAGTTAATCTTTAAATTATTTAATTAATTCATTCATTATGGAATGGATCGGCCCTAATCACTTGGGTAACTTCTTGGGTCATTCTTAACCCTAAGTAAACCCTCAAGACAACTTATAAAAGGAAGTGACCTCAAGATCATTTAGACATACACTCAAGTTATTTTTTTATTCTTCTACTTTTTCTTGGCTTGCACAGGTTTGTCGATGGAAGTCCTCATTGGGTTTGAGATCAAAGGTGAAAGGTTCTTTTTGAGTTAGGGTATTTTGGATCTTGGTCACTGGCACAGATTTGAAGTTTTTCATCCATAGTCACTATCATAGAGTGGGTAAGAGAGTGAATTTCACTCTCTGGTCACTAGCAGACAGTTTAGAGGGAGCAATTTTGCCTTCATAAGGTTCTAGTCTCTGGTCGTTGGCTTCAGGTAACCCAAGGAGCAACTTTTCTTTTTTGGTCATTCAGATATCACTGCATGAGTGTGACTTTTCCTTTATCGATTGCTCGAACAACCTAGAAAGGGAGAAAATTTGGGGATTTTTTGTTCAGATCTAGAGTTGCAGACACAAAGACCTCCTGGGAGCGACTTTGTTGTTATAGTTTCTCGCATACTATCTTTGTGAGTGAGACCCTAAATTTTTTAGTCGCACACAGACAGTGTTGATGATAGTGACCTAGTTTAGATTTAGGGTTTTAGCATCTTGGCATCAGTGATATGTGGATCTGGGTTTCTCTGTTATAGATCGGTAGATCTGAGTATGTCTATTTTTATAACAGATATGTAGATCTCTAGATCTGGTTTATTGTTACCTACTGCTGACTATATGTATTAGGCTCATTATACTCACTATTGTAACTTTTTATAATGATATATTAAAGAAGAAGAATATTTGAAAGGGTTTCCCCCTTTTGGGGTTTTTCCCTAGCCTTGGACCAATATGTTGTCTCTTATGGTTGTGTGGTATTATATTCTCTATCACTACGTATGTTGTTCATTCATTGGATGCATTGTTAATGAAAATGAAAATTGGGCTAAAGCAATTGATACAACATTGAACAATCAGAAAATTTAACACATCAAATGATCCTTCACGCTTCCACGCATTTGATGGTTGATATCAATTAAAACATCCCCCACTTCCTACTTGCTTAAGTCACGGGGGGTTTTCACGTCCCACCTCCATAGTTATATCTCAGAAGAGATCAATGGCTTGCACAGGGGGCTTTCCCTCCTTGCTAATATCATAAATGTGCTCACCATCAATCTTGAGTAGTAAATATCCACCATTTGATTTGTAAAATCTCCATGTTGGTTTTCCATGTAAATTGAACGACATTATAAAGGATAAAAATAAGACCAAGGTCATGGGACACATATGCCAAGTTGAATGGAGGGGAAAACATTAAAGTGGGTATCACTTATGGTTAATTAATGTCTATGGAAATTGGCATTGGCATTGGAAAAAGGAAAATGACAATAAATGGAAATTTAATATAATAAATGAAGGAAATAAGGAGAAAGGGAATATGAAGAGATAGTAATATGTATGAAAGGGAAATCAGAGAGAAAATAAAGGAAAGTGAAAGAAAAAAAAGAAAAGTAAAGGAAGAGACATTAGATATCAATGATAAAAAGGCATATGAGAAATAGTTCACATATTTTATATCATTTTCATAAATCAAACCCCAAGAGGGGAGAGAACAAGTAGACAAGAAGAGGACAAGCAAAGGAAAGCAATGGAGAACTATAGAAAAGGACAAGTAAATGAAAGAAAACAAGCTTAAGGAGAAGATTGGAAGAGAAGCTACAACAAGAATATTTTGTAGGTAACATGTTGCATTTGTGATTTATTTGTTAAGATTTAAATGCATGGTGCATGCATTTGTTTTACATGATTGCTTTGTTTTAATTGGCATGGGATTTTTGGCCTGGATTGATAGTGATCACAACCTTTCCTTTCCATTTATTGGATAGCCATGGTTAGAAAAATCCCAAGGGTTGGGGATGGATATGTTTTTTTTTCGGGAAGCCCTTGACGGGTGGGTGGAGACAAGAAAATTCCTTTGGTATGGTGAAAAAATTATGAGGCATCCAAGCTTCTGTTGGTTTGTTGATTTATAGACTAGCTTAGGTGAAATCACTAGGGTTGAGGGCTAAAGTGGTTTAGCCTATGGATGCTTTGGATGGGTTTTTTTTTTTTCTTTATCCCATGAGATCTCACATTCATGCTTGGAGTATGGAACAAGGGTGATTGTATGAAAGAAATATTTGCTTCAAACCAATCTATGGTCAAGTGATATGTGGAAGTCCCTGACTTGGTTTTCATTTGCAGATGTTATTATGTTTTATTTCTTATTGAGATCAATGAGAACATATATTGGTTACTGTGCTGATTTTATGACTGGTTTGTCATGGCTTCATTATGGTTAAATTCTATTTATAGGAATGGTTAAATTATGTGCTCTTGTTATGGATCTTACTTATGATTTGATAAGTTTTTGAGTGGTTATATTAATGTATGGGATAACTAGTGTTTTGTGTAGCTAGCTTGAGAAGGTATTGAGTCGTCTTGATGATTCTCTGATCAATCTAAGGAAACAATGAACAAATATTCATTCATGACCTATGGTTACTATGTTTATCATGTGTTTAACAAAATTTTTATCATGTGTGTGGAAAGTTTGGGCAAGATATTATCCTTAGTATAGATTATATAGACTTATGATCATCATAGACTAGATTCTAGAAAGTCCTAAGTTGTTCTAGGTAGTTGGTTTGTAGATAGCCTTGAAAATCTAGAATAGGGCTTCTGGCCGCAGTCTCTTAGCTGAGAAATCTCAGTTGTAGCCACATGGACGGAGGCCTATGCATGTGGGTAGAACATTCTGGCCACATGTATAACTTTTCATTCATGCAATTGAGCTGTGAGGTTAGGTGAAAATATGGTTCCAGCTTAGGGTAAGATCATCAATGGATGTGGTTTGGCACTTGGGAGATCTGGTGTCCTTGGGAGGTTGCAGTAAGTTTCAAGATGGTAGACCCCACTTCTATAACTAGAACATGGTTGTTAGGTCATGTCATATTAACTCTCAGCCCATGTTTAACCTAGAGAGACTGTAGAAGTGAGTAAATGTGAGGTGGGGTATTACATGGTGGTATCAGAGTAGTTATGTTCCCTATAAACCTTTTTCTGGTACCAGTGTTATAGAGCAATATCAAAGTGAGGTTTACAGTATTGGATCTTGAGGTACATGCAGATGCTTATGGTTATCATGTTTGCATTTATTGTTATAGTTTTTTATTATTATCATTTATGAATTATGATGTTGATATATATATATAGGTATATAATATATATATATATAATATATATATTGCGCTAATCTGGACTAATTTGTGTAGATATAAAATCCTCCCCTAAGATACATTAAGGTATGATTTTTATTATATCTCTGTTTGGGTTATCTAACATGGTATGTTTGTAGGAAATATAAGGCCAATGATGAAGAGAAGAATAATGGATTACACTTCACCTAAATTCTCGTACAAGCCCGAAGTGAAATCAATGGAATAGGAAAACTCAGTTGAGCAGCAAGGAGAGGAATATTCTCTTGATCTAGTAGATACATTGAGGAGTCTAAGGGAAAACATTAGAAGTTGTAAATCAGATAATAACAGGTTGATTGAGGCATAGGAAAGGCTTGCCAAAGCTTAATAAAAGCAAGCTAAAGTCATTGCAATGATTCTTCAAAGCCTTTGAAACTTACATAAGCAGGGATAGCTAGGGATCAGTCATGGAGATAAGAAAAAGGAGAAGGCTAATGGGGAATATGGAAGCAGGTCTTAGAGAAGGTACAGGTTGGACAGGGATGATATAGTGAGGAGTGGAAGAATCTTGGATACACTTGACAAGAGGATTGGTACACATGAGTTTTATTATATCTCTTCTTCCAGGAGACATCATCGTCATCACTGCCAACATCATAAGAGGAGAGATTACTTTCCATCAGAATTCACAAAAGCAAAGCCTCCTACTTTCAATGGGGAAATGAAGAAATCAAAAGATGTAGAAGTATGGTTTCTTAGGTGAGGAAATTTTTCAGATTGCATGATTACTTAGATAATATGAAAGCCAATATAGCTATTTTCAATCTCAAACCAAAAGTAGATATATGGTGGGAAGATATTAAGAATATCAGAGGCATTAGAGAAGAGATGACTTGGGGTGAGCTTGAAAAGCTCTTCAAGAAGAAAAAATTGTCCAAGAGATATTATGATGGAAAGGCCAAGGAGTTTTATTATCTCAAGATGGGTTACATGATAGATGAGGACTACATAAATAAATTTCTAGAGTTTTTGAGGGATGTACCTTATCTCAAGGATGAGAAAGAAAAGATCCAAATATTCATTAGTGATTTTCCATTGTCATTTAAATATTAGATTGAATTTGTTGAGGCACTATCATTGGAGGAAGCCATCAATAAGTTAAAGAATTGTTATGAGCAGTCAAAGTGAAAACCTGAGTTCAAGCGTGACTAGAAAGGTAATGGGAAAACTAAAGAAAAATGGCCCAAGAAGTGAGGAATATTTTAGGATCCAAGTGAGAAAAAAATGTAGCTCCTCATAAGAATTTTAATGCAGCTAAGAAAGACATGGGTCTCATCCTGGAGAGAAACAAAATAAAGGAAATGTTAGGGAACCCTTGAAGTGTTGGATTTGTGGTAAATAGCATCACAAGAAGGATTTCCCATTGTACCAGGTTGGTAGGCCACAAATCCACAATGCTCAGGAGGCAAAGATAGTTGGGGATGTTGGTCATAGCATTCCCCAGATCGATCCAATGCTTGATAATAGGAAGGCATACCACCATCCATCTGTTATTGATATGTAAGGTAAGCTTCATGATCAAGTTTTTTCGATTTTGATTGATCCTGGATCTAATTATAGATATGTTAGTCCTAACGTGATGGATTAGTGTCATTTGAATAAAGAAGTGCATGAAAAATATTGGTTGGTGGATGTTGGCTTAGTGGGGCCTGATCCAGGTTCAATGTTAGTTAGCCAAACAAATCCCTACACTACTGGCCCTTTCAGCATTAGCCCATGGAGCACGGACTGAAGTCTCACTTGAAGCAGTATGGGGGGATGCTGGAACCAAGTTTCTGCACCCTGAGATGGTCATGATGTTGGTTTATACCCTATGTTCCTTCTTTTGCGCAATTCACTAAGCTTTAGGTCTTTGACAATCTCCCCTTTATTCCGCCCTTCGGTACCTCCACGAAGGTGTATGATTGACCTTCACGTAGCCTTATCCTGTGATCTAGGTACTTCCACACTGCTATGACAGTGGATTGTATAGGTTCCCAATTTATCTTAAGTGTTTTACTTACCTTACTAATCAACCACAATTAGCGTCGCGTAAACAAATATTCTTACTTGCATTTAATTAACCTATATAGTCACATACATTCACGCATCACATAAACATTGTATATTAATCCCAAAATGCAATGTAACAAATGCATTAACAAGAAATAAATACACAAAATTTGTAGAATACCTCTCTTTATTGATATCTTCAGATTAATACAGACTCTATCTACCCCTTGCACACACCTGCAGGGGTCCACACACTCAGTTGTGGACTTCCACCCTAGGCCTCTGCGCACTTAGCTACAGAGCCTCTACCTACACTAAGACCCGAAACACTTATACTTCTCTATGAAGACTCCAAAACTTGTTTACCAACTACTTAGAGCTTACTTAGCTCTTTTTTATACAATCTCATGGTCCGCAGACCATGGGTGAATCTTTACAATTGACTTTACTCTTTACAAAATAAGGGCGGACAACCCTTTATGACTCTTGATACCTTCACACTCTGCGACCACAAAATGTGGAGACTTTACAACTTTATTACAAAATTTGTCTCAAAAGATGGGCTTTTAACCCCGAAACTATCCTTGGGGGAACCCATTCCCAACAAGCCACCAACACAAACATGGTGACTCACCCTTGAGTCACTCTATGGGTGTGGAGATCTTGGCGTGAAGACCTCCCAGCTCGACCTGTATGATGGCAACCTCGACAGTGCACTGTGCGGCCGTTTGCTTCACTTCTTCAACCAAATGCTCAGTCGCTGGTCCTAAACTGTCAGCCTGAAGCTTTTGCTGAGTTGCTTGTAGATGAGCAAGCTTGCCTTCAATAGAGGCCATGACCAAATAAGCCTCATCGAACTAGGGCTTCAAGTGTGCCTTCAACACTTCCTCCTTGTGTTGCACTGCATCTACCTATTTTTTCAATAGTTTGGCCTTCTGTAACTTTTCCAATCTCTGCGTGAGAGCAATGATTCGCATTGTGCCTTTTACTTCATCATAGGGGTGCTATAGTTCTCACACTTCTGTCTCCAGATGTTGTACGTTAGGGTCCTCCTACAGGCTCGTAAGGACCTCGAACGACTATTCAAAAAGTTGTGCGCAGTCCTCTACTGCACTATCTACCGCTGCTATTGTCTCTGTGATAGTGGTTGCATGTTGCTCCTTTACTTCTTGCGGAGTTGAAGGCTAGGCCTTCAATCATAAATCTCCAATCTGTAGGTTTAGCTCTAGTTGAACCTTAGCCAACTCTGTGCGAGCATCGTGCACCCTTGTAGCAAGCTTGTGAATGCGCACCTCAACTGGTTCTTCCTCAGGAATGGCCAACTCCGGGACCATTTGACATGCTTCCTCCATGACCTAAAATATTCACTTGTTTCAGTTGGTTACCTCAATCACAGCAACAATGGGAGAGTCTCGTTGTAGGGCCATCTATTCATTATCAATCTTCTGTTCACTGATCACCTACAAAGTGTGGTGTTCGTGGGACCTCAGCTCCGTGATCACTCCATCTTGCAATAGGTGGAGTGCCTTGCCAAGGAGTGCTACGAAGTTCAACCCCACTCCCTTGAGGGTGTTGACAGTGGGCCTATCAATTTCCTTTTCTATGGTTAGTGCTCTAACTAGCAGCACTATTGCACAGGAGACCTTTGCACATGGCCTCTCGACAACTTCTAAAGTACCAATAGTGAGGCTGCTAGACACCATGCCATCCTGTGATGCACAGGTCTATAGCTCTTGTAGACTCTTCTAGATGACCCCCAATAGTAGTTGTTGTTGCTGCTTGAATTGATGTAGTGCCTCCCACACCGTGTCTCCAATGTCATGCAAATCTCCCTCTTTGAGGGTGATTGGGTCCAGCGATGCCTTATTGGCCTTGGATTTCTTCCTCGACCCCACTTTTTCTTGTTCCCTTGGATGCTTGATGTGGTCTGACGTTGTCTACAGGTACGCGCCACGCTACTCTGTTTTCTCATCCATCTCTTCCTCTGTTTCGGGCGAAGGTGACCTTGCACCTTTATCAGAGCCATGCTCTAAATCGCTTGTCTGCTTTTCTATCTATTGGGTGGCATCACGCTCCACCTAGGCCTTGTCAGTGGCCTCCTTCTTCCTCTTCTCGGCTAGCTACACCATCTTGATCTTGGCCTCCTCCTTTTTGCACTACACAGTGGACTTTCTCGACCCCACTGCCAAGTCTAAGGTAGTGTGCCACTCTTCCAGCTAGCGGTTAAGTACTGCATCAATTGCGTCATCCCTTTCCAAGTAAGAAAAGTCATACCATGTTTGTGTAGGGTCCTTTCATGCCCTGATTGACACACAGTGAAAGTCTGCCTTGAACTCCGCATACCCCTACAGGTTGGAAAACATAGTAGGCGACAACTGTGGTTTGCAATTGATAGCCATGTAGATGTTCATTTTCATCACGATCCAGAATATCTTGCTATCCTTTGTGTTGAGCATCCTTGGTCACACACAACAAAGCATACTTCATTGCTTCTAGCAGGTCTAACATGACTGAGGGGAATCTATTGTCTTTCGATAGCTCCTAGGCTACCAACACAATAGACAGTAAGAGCCACGCAGGAAGGTCTTGTTGACCTCCTGTGCTTCGTGGAAGTTCACAAGGAACTCACTGCAGAGATAGTATGCCCAATTAAATTAGACTCCTTCAGTGCATTGAGCTGCTAGCGTGACAACTGGTGCCGACACTTCATCTGTGTGACACTTTCTCATAACCTTTCTTACCAAAATCTGCATGGCCACCATGATCGCAGGGTCACAGATAATCGAGATGGCATAGCCTCTCAGCTTCTTCACAAGCTTGAATTTCTCCTTCATGGCCTCCACGAGGGCCTGCTTGCCACCTTTTCTGCCAAACATCATGGCTGGATTTTCCCCTGTGTAGGGGAGTTGCGTGATCATATGGATCAATTTTTCGGTGATGGGTATTGGCTCCTCCAGCCACAGAAAACCATCATGCACTGGGCATAACAACTGCTTGATGACCAATACTGTAATGGGGGTGCGATTATAGTGTGGTACCCATAAAAAGTTGAGTAGACCTACCTTGTCTACTCCCCTGAGCCACTTCCACAGTTCTAATGTAGTCATCTTAGTGGTTGTGTCAACAACATGGCACATGAGCTATTCTATTGCCAAGTGTGGGAACCTTTCATGGTCAGCTAAGTCCCAATATTCTAGTTTTAACAAAGGAACCCACCCCAAGCATGGTCCTTCAAAGACAATCTCGTCTGGAAATAATGGGGTATGCAAGGTGACCTTTCTCTTGTCAATGTCCTTTGGCACCTTGCTCTTTCCCTTGTGCGAAGGGATGTACTCGGGCAACTTAGTGATAGAGTAAGAACCCTGGACTTCAACTTCCTCCACTTCTACCCCCAAATCCTCATCATCCATCAATATGTCCTCAATTTCTTCCTCCTCCAGCTCTAGGTTAATGGTTTTTCCCTTTTCCTGTGTGTTGGGCTTGTCCTTTTATGGGTTTCTTCTGGGCGATGATATCACAGATTGATTGCCCTTCTTATCCTTTGCACTCTCCTTGGTTGGGGTCGGCTTTGGTCTAGGTGTCCATGGTGATTTGGGAACTTTAGCTAAGACCTCCGCAACCTCTAGAAAAGCTCCCTCTACCTGCCTAACAACTTCCGGCACAGTCCCCTTGGCTATTACTACTTCAACGCTCATAGCTTCTCGGGCATCGACATGATGCTATGCAATGACTCCTATGTCTCCTTTGGCAACGTCTAGAATACTGAACTTGCTAGCAAAGCTTCATAGTTTTCATAGTTCATGTGTGCTTGAGAGCTCAACAACTCAATTCTCCAAATTCCAAGTGTTTTTCATTGGCTAGCCACTTGTAATTTATAGGCAATTTTGAGTTCAAATCTGACCATTGCCCCCAAAATTGGTTCGTTAATGACAGATTGGTGGCAGATTTCCAAGGATCTTACCCATAAATTTTGTCTTAAATGCTAGTCACCTGCTCCATTTGGCCGCATTCTTACCATCAAATCATGAACAATGACTTTAACGATCACTTTCTAGCTGACCTGCGTGATTTCTTCATAGGTAGCGCAACTTTCTTCACGCTGTCATAAACCCTATGAAATTTCCTTGTTCTGCACAATCCTCAAATTGCATAGTTCCCCAACCTGGATAGTGTAGTTTATAGTCCTGCACCTCCTTTTAGTGGCCTGGAGTGCTAAGACTATGCTACCCTCATATAGTCACCTGGCCAAATCACTGGTGTGTGGCTTCAATCGACTACCATTCACCTTTCCTAGGAAGGGGTCTCCATTTAATTTAACCAACTGAACTGCTCCAATGTCGATAATATCCTTAATGACATAGGGCACTAACCAGTGCATTTTGAATTTCCCTGGAAATTTATCAAACTTGATGTCATATAACAAAACTAGATCATTTACCTTAAAGGTGTGTAACTTAATGTGCCGATCATGCCATGCTTTTTCACGCTACTTTTGGACCTGTTGGTGAAATCCAACTAGAAATCTCTCTTCCTCAAGCTCAACAAGGTATGCGAGCCTCTCTTCTAGGGCTCCGTGATCCGTCATACCTATGAGTGCTGCTATGCATAGACTAGGCATGATGTATTCCATGGGCATCACTGCTTCAACACCATATACAAGCCTGAAGGGTGTCTGTCCAGTCAATTTTTTGCATGTCATCCAATAGGCCCATAGTACTGTGGGTATGCATAGGTCCCAATCACTTCACTGAGCATTGAAAACCGTGGTCAGTGTGTTCTCTAGCACCTTATTGAATGCTTCCACCATCCCATTAGCCCGTGGGTGATATTTGTAGTGATATACCTGAATTCCTTCATTAGCACACTGATTGTCTCTTTTAGAAAGTGTGTAACACGATAACTCATCAAAATCTTAGGACATCAAAATCGCATCAGTACATAGTCAAAGAGAAACTTTGCAGCAGTCCCGCCTGTGCAATCCTTCGCAGGCTGTGCCTTTGACCATTGAGTCAAATACTCAGTCGTAGTGATAACGTACTGTACTCTCGTCTTCTTCCCTTCGGGCTAAATGGTCCCACAAAATCTATTGCCCATATCTCGAAACTTTGTAACATTACCCATGGGTTCAGAGGCAGCTCATCTCTCCACAATGGCCTACCAGTCCTTTAACACATATCACATGCCTTGTAATAAGATTTTGAATCCTGATGGAGGGTTGGCCACCACAACCCTGCGCATAGAATCTTCTGAATGGTTTCTCTCCCTACATAATGGCCTCCCGCATGGCCCCCATGAGCATCTACGAGGATACTGCTCCTTTCAAACTCTGGTAAATATTGTCGCAATACTTCATCAGACCCTATTTTGTACAGATGTCCGACAATGACAGAAAAGTCTGTCGTGCGTACCACTAACTCTTTTTTCTGTTGGACAATGTAACCTTCCCGAGTGGTTCCTATTGTTAGGAAGTGTATGATGTCTTCAAAGTGACCATTTGCAATGTGCACTGCAAATAGCTACGTGTCAGGAAATCCCTCCTCCAAATTATTGGGCGCTTACCCTATTTCGATGCACGATAGATGGCCTGGTCCCACGTTTAGTCGTCTAGGCTTCAAAATAACCTCAAAATCATATTCTTGGAACAATAACAAACACATATAGATTCTCCCCCTCAACATAGGCTTATTGACCAAGTATTTCAACACAGAATGATCCATATACATCTTAAAATGTCCACCCAGCAGATAGTGTCTAAACTTCTGGAGCACGTATACCATGGTTAACCCTTCACGCTCAGTGGTGGAATAGTTCTTCTCAACCTTGGATAACCTCCTTCTTGTGAATGCTATAGGGTGGTCCGATTCTCCTCTTCCAACCTGTGTCAATACTACTCCTAGTGCTATACATGACGCATCTACATGTACATGAAACTCCTTCTCTCAATCTGGGAAGAATAAAATTAGTGCAGTGACCATATTTCCTTTCAATACATCCAAGATTTTCTGACATTCCTCCTTCCAATAGAATGTATCATCCTTTTTCAACAACTTCTCCATAGGCGCATTGATCTGGGCATAGCCCTTGATAAACTTCCTGTAATACCCAGTATGTCCTAAGGTTGTGTGCAACTATTTTACACTCATTGGTGCCTCCAAGTTAAGTATCACTACGATCTTCACAGGATCTACCATCAGTCCCTGTCTACAAACCACATGACCTAGCCGAGTCCCAAAAGGCACACAAAACAGACATTTCTTCAAATTGAGCACAGTTTGGTACCTTTGACAGGTATCTAGCATTAGGTGCAAAATTGCCACATGGAATTTCACCAACCCAAACATAGTCCAGTCATCAAAGTACACCTCCAAAAACTTATGAATGAATTCTTTGAATGCAACAATGACTACACACGAAAAAATTGTAGGCACATTCTTCAATCTGAAAGGCATTACAGTATACTGAAAACATCCCCACTCAGTTCAGAAGGTCGTCTTGCTTCTATCATTAGGTGAAATTTTAATCTGATGGTATCTAGAGAACCCATCAGTGAAGGAGTATGCTTCCTGGCCACTTACACTATCCAATACCTCATTAATGAACAGGGTTGGGAAAGGATCATGTACGCAAGCATCATTCAACTTCCTAAGATCTATGCATATCCTTATTTCATCCTTCTGCTTCTTTTCCTCTACCACCATTGGGCTCACCCAATCAGATTCTTCTACGGCCTCAATGATGCTTGTCACGAGCATCTTGTCTAGCTCTAAGCAGACCTTATCCTTATACTTCGGATTGAGACAGTAAGGTCTTTCCCTCACTGGCTTCGTCTCGGGCTTTAACGTGATCTTCATAATGCCCAAGTCTCCTATTATCCCCTTTAGCTCCATAAACTTGGTAGGGAACAAATCCTATTATTCGTGGAGAAATTCAGTGACCTTATCTACCATCACATCATCCCAGTAATCTCCAATTTTTGTGAATTTGGGCTCTGCCTCTGTACCAATATTTACCTGTTTCATTTTCGGTGGCACGGTTATATCAGGATTCTTGATCTAGGGTCCCTTGACCTCATGGTGAACCTCAGTTTCAGGGATATTAATCTTTCATGGATCCTTGTCTTCTTCTTTAGCAATCATGTTATATCATTCCAGTGCATGGCTCAGCTAAGTAGTCCAATTGGGTTGAATCAGATCCAAAGGATCTTGTGGTATCCTGAAGATTTCTAATTTAACTTCTTGTAGTGCTTCGTCAATACAGTCAAAACCATCTTCAAAGCTGAACATCATTATGAACCCTTCGTGTAGAATATCCCATTCACCTATGCCATGGAAAGGCTCTGTCTCCAAGTACTAGTTCATCGAGATGACATCCAAGGTATGAAAGAACAAGTGCACCCATTTGGGTTGGAGCTTCACTCCATAGGCCTTATCCCATTTGGCCAAGTGTGTGTGCGGATCATCCTTCCCATCATATTTGTTTGTCATTCATACCTTCAGCTTCCCAAAGTGTGTTCTCATCATCCTCCTACACTCACACTAATAATCAAAACTACCCTTGTGCGTACCCCACCATCTCGTAGGCGTGGCACACATTGCCCAGTCCAAAGCCTGGAAGCTCCACTTCTCTAGTACTTCCCTCTCAAATGCATCCAAAAATACATCTACATCATTCAAGCCATCATAAGTGGGAAGATTTCGTACCTCTAATGATACACAGTGTAGCGACCAAGGTCATCATGTTGCAGCTCAGCATGGTTACTTCATGTAGCCAATTTTGCTAGCTACCCTAGTTCTTCATCAGAGTCTGAGGTGCAGGAAATCTCGTGATCCCATGTAATTCAGCCATCCACTTTCGGATTCACCCAATCATGGTCTTGCGTTGTTATCTTAAATATGCAGTCCAAATCGTCATCGCTCTCATAATCGTGGACTGGTTCAGTATAGCACGATCCTTCAGTAGGATCTAGGGGTACCATTACGTGAAGCAATTTCTTTTGAAATATCATCTTTTGCTTCTTTAGGTTGATTACCCCATTCATGTGAGCAGCCCAATCAATGCCAAGGAATGTAGGGTAGGGGTTGTTTTCATCCATAATTTCTATCATTTAAAATTCAGCCAATGCGCTCGCGACTTCAATATCTATAGTTACTCCTTGAAGTCGTTCCATGGGGATGATCTTCTGTTGATTTTCCATCATTAAATGAATCGGAGACCACTGCAGTGTGGGTATCCCCATTCGCTCCCAAGTCTGCTTTGGTAAAATGTTCACGTCTGACCCCAGATCCAAAATAACCTGATCCATTTCATATTCTCCTATCTACACAGTCAGTCTCATCTCATGCCCTATCCTTGCTTTATGCTTACTAATATTTCGTACCATGCATGGTTCGCTCAAAGTGTTTATGGTGCATCTATTTATAAGCTCTTGTAACCCCTTCATAGCCTTGCTATTTGTTGAGTTGTGTTATATTCTTTCCATGACTAGCCCATGTAGTTAACCGGGGGGTTAGAGGGGGGGTCACATGGGGTTTGAGGCGTACCCGTAACCCCACTTTATGGGGTCATGGGTAGCTCCTTGGAAAATTTTGGTTTTGGAACCTATGTTAGGTTGGGCAGACACACCTATGGTTTTGTGCATGATTTTTGAACATGGTTTTTTGGACGCGATGGTTTTCGGTCCATGGTATTGGACACGATGGTTTTTAGTCCATGGTATTGGATGCTTCAGCATGTATAAATATGTATTGCAACATTGAAAGGAAATAATGAAAAATCAAGCTGGTAGTCCTGGTTTTGGGATCCAGGGGAAATCTCTATATATATGTGTTTTATGTGTTATGCTCTTGTATTGTTTATTTTCTGTGTTTTAGAATTTGTATGCAGATAATCTCTGTACGAGATTAAAACCTACACTATTGTTCAACAACTTCATGCAGGTCTCTAGAAAGGTTGTAATCTTAGAAGGGTCCATTTCCTGATCAGGCTTATCCCTAATCCTTGAGGTGGATGCCTCAACGAAGCTCTTCCTTTCTTCCATGAACGTTTCGCGGCCACACTCCAAATTAAATTTAGCCTCCTTCGCTAAAGCTGTATGAACCCATGCGATATCTTCAAGTTGTTTCCCCTTATTGTTGCCCTTTGCAATTCCACTTCGGAGCACTATATTGACATTTAGATCCTCCTCGCGAGGCTTAGACCTCATCATCTGTAGGTTCTGAGTTAGCTATGGTGGCAGCACCCCTCTGTCGCATATTCTTGCTATCAATGTAGGACAGTCCTCCATATCATGGTCAAACTGAGTACAATGTTTTCATGGCGGATGCGTCGGGTTAGTGCATTCATGGGCATAGTGTCCTGGTCCTTCGCAATTGTAACAGATCAGTTGTCCCCGACCTCTACCAGGTCCTCCTCTGCCTCAGCCTCATCCGCGCCCTTGAAATCTTGTTCTTGCCATCCCAACGCTTTGGTCAAGAGGCCGCGTTTTTGCATGGACTCTGTAGGCGAGTGTTATATCCATCATCAATTCATAACTTTGGTAGTTGTGCTCATCATGCCCTACTAACCTGCAGAAGTTGCAGAACAGTTATTGTGGTGTTTGTATAAACTTCTGCAGCAAATGGAAATTATTCGTCGTATGTTTTCCTACTACTTGACATATAGAGAACGACAATGCAGGCCCCACCCTTGGCCCTGCTTGGGCTTTCGGCGTCAAAGGTATCGTTCCTCCTCCTACAATATAGTTTGCAAAGACCATGCAGTGGTCTTTGTCATGCCCTTTAACTTTACATTTCAGGCACCATATTTCTTCACACACCTCCGGTCGAACTGTCCTGTCTTGCTTCAAACTTTGCATTTCAAGGCAGAGATTTTGCAACTGCGCATGGATCTTCTAATGCCCTAGATTTAGATCTTGCGTCAGTGTTTCATGCAGTATTATGGAAATATACAAGGCCTCTGCATGAGTTGTAATCTTTTGTTGTGACAACACAACCCTTAGGTGAGGTAGGAGCGAAGCCACGAACCACTTGCAGTGTTGTCCATCTGTTAAGTTCATATTCGCTTCGCGGATTTTACACTTAAATTTTTGATTCAATTCCCAAGGCGTCTCACCTGGTTTCATCACGATTTCCTTGAACCCCACAATCGACTTTGCCTTGGATTTAAGCCGATTGAACTCTTTATTCAACACAGTCTAGATCTCTGCCAACCTAGCGTTTGGGGTATCATTAGAGTACTTGATGTACCAAGTTAGTGTGTGATCTCGCAAAGCACTAACTAGTTTTTCCTTCTTCATGTGATCATCTATGATGCCCTAAGCTTCACATACATCTTTAATGACAAACCAAAACTAGTATGGGTCCTCATTTCCCAAGCCCTTAAACAAAGGTAGCTTCATTAAAGTTTCCATGTTGAATTGCGGTGGAGGTGGTGGTTGTATGGGCGAAGTCACAGGTGATGGCAGTGAAGTTGGAGGTGGTGTAAGTGGAGGTAGTAGTTTCGGGAATCCTTGTCTTATTAACTAGACTGCACTTCATGGAGAAGCTTGTGCTACTCCCTCTTTGTCACCCAATTAGGGTGAAATCAATTAGTGAGCCATATTCAGAACCCTTTCTCCCTTTGTTCCTGTAAGTTGTTCCACTTCGCTTAGCTCCAAACATCAAGATAGCTGCATAACCCGTTTTTCACACAATGACATCTTAATTTAGGTATTTAAAGACTTCAAGTACTTACCTCACGAACCTTTGAAAAAGTGTTGCTCCTCCTAGTTGTAACTAACTGAGACATCGACCATGAATTCAGCCACGAATCCTCCTATGATGCGATCAAGCCAATGATTGACAATGCAGGCAATCTTATCCTCAGAGGCTTCTAGTCTTTGTACCAATTTCGAGGCCCAGACAATAGGACTGTTAAGTCTCCACCTTCCTTGGCTATCCACTAGCTTCGCGATCCACTCATATAACTCAACTACAAAGGAACATAAAACGATGTCATGGATTTTCATATACAGGTACTTGTCTATCCATGTTCCTTTGTCATTAATGGATTTCTAGTCTCCTACGTCGTGAATTCGTGGATCTTCCTATCCAACTAGTCTTCGACCTCTTTCTTAGTTGGATTCCAGTGATACAACATCACACATCTCTCATGTAGATTTCGGTCGCGACAATAGAACCATTTTTTGGCTTAGTGGGGCCTGACCCAGGTTCAGCGTTAGTTAGCCAAACAAATCCCTACGCTACTGGCCCCTTTGGCATTAGCCCACGGAGCGCAGACCAAAGTCTCACCCGAAGCAATATGGGGGGATGATGGAACCAAGTTTCCACACTCTACGATGGTCGTGATGTTAGTTTATACCCTTTGTTCCTACTTTCATGCAGGTCATTAAGCTTTAGGGTTCTGACAGTCTACCCTTTATTCCACCCTTCGATATCTCCACGAAGGTGTACGATTGACCTTCACGCAGCCTTATCTTATGATCCAAGTACTTCCGCGCTACTATGACAACATATTGTATAGGTTCCCAAGTTATCTTAAGTGTTTTACTTATCTTACTAATCAACCATAGTTAGCGTCATGTAAATAGATATTCTTACTTGCGTTCAAATAACCAATACAATCACGTACATTCGCGCATCACATCAACATTGTAAATTGAACCCAAAACGCAATATAAGTAGATGCATTAACAAGAAATAAATACACAAAATTTGCAGAATATTTCTCTTTATTGATATATTCAAATTAATATAGACTCTATCCGCCATGCGCACATAGTTGAAGGGGTTTGCGCACTCAGCTGCGGATTTCCACCTTAAGCCTCTACAAACTTAGCTATAGAGACTCTACCTATGCTAAGACCGGAAACACGTAGACTTCTCTACCAAGACTCCAAAAATTGTCTACCAACTACTTAGAGCTTACTTAGTTAGCTCTTTTTTATACAATCCCATGGTTCGTAGACCATGGGTGGATCTTTAAAATAGACTTTACTCTTTACAAAATAAGGGCAGACAATCCTTTTATGACTCTTGAAACCTTCACTCTCTGCAACCACAAAATGTGGAGACTTTACAACTTTATTACAAAATTTGTCCCAAAACATTGGCTTTTAGCCCCAAAACTTTCCTTCGGGAAACCCGTTCCCAACAATGCAGTTGGATACAGGGACCAAGAGAAGAGTTCATCACTGGGTGAGATCTTGTGTATTTGAGCTTAATGGTATGCCTACAATAGCACACCTTCTTGTTCTTCCTTTGGTTGCATATAGCATGCTTTTTAGCATGGATTGGTTGTTTACTCACATGACCAAGGTAGAATTTTATGAGAAGGCCATTGAGTGTCTAGATGGTGATGGAGAAAAGAGAATCTTGCAAGGAAAGAAGAAGCCTACATCAGTGACATTTGTTACAACTATGCAAGCTAAGCACAACTGTAGGAAAGGGTATGTATTATTTGTAGTTCACATTTCTAGTGACAAATGGAATGATGTTGAGGATGATGAAGTCTTGAGGAAATATCTTGTTTTGCAAAAAAATTAGGATGTGTTTCCTACAGAAATTCCAGAGTTTCCTCCTCATAAACAGGTGGATTTCTCTATTGATTCGGTACAAAGGGTAACACCAACATCTAAGGCACTGTATAGGATGGGCACTTCAAAGTTGGTGGAATTGAATTTGTAGCTTAACAAGATGCTTGATAAGGGATAGATAAGGCCAAGTGTGTCTCCTTGGGATGCACCAATGTTGCTTGTAAAGAAGAAGGATGGTACTCTTAGATTTTGCATTGATTACAGGCATCTAAACAAGGTGATTATAAAAAACAAGTACCCATTTCCTCAAATTGATGATTTATTTGATCAATTTAAGGGAGAAGTGGTATTTTCAAAGATTGATATGAGATCACGATATCAACAAGTGTGCATAAAAGAAGAAGTCATATACAAGATTTCATTTTGAACAAGGTATGGGCACTATGAGTTTGTGGTGGTTCCTTTTGGTCTTACCAATCCTCCAACCACCTTCATGTGTTTGATGAATAATGTGTTATGCCCTTATTTGGATAAGTTTGTGATAGTATTTGTTGATGATATATTGGTATATTCGAAGAATGAGGAAGAGCATGCAGAGCACCTAGAAGCAGTGTTGAGATTGTTGAGAGAGCATCAATTGTATGCCAAGCTCAAAAAGTGTAGTTTATTTCAATTTCAGATTCATTACTTGGGACATGTTGTTTCCAAGGAAGGGATAGTAGTGGATTCAGAAAAGATTAAATATCTCATGGAGTGGCCAGCTCTAAAGAATGTGGATGAAGTCAAATCATTCATGGGACTAGAAAGTTACTACATGAGGCTCATGGGGAACTTATCTAAGGTTGGCTATCCTATCACATATTTGCAAAGAAAAGTAAAGAAGTTTGAATGGACTACTGAGTGTGCAACTAGTTTTGAGAAGTTGAAAGAATTACTTACTAATTCTCTGGTTTTGAAGATTGCATATCCTGATAAGGAGTTTGTGGTTTGTACAAATTCTTGCAAGGAAGGACTTGGTGGAGTCCCAATGGAGGAAGGACAAGTGGTTTTCTATGAATCAAGGAAGATTAATGAGCATAAGCATAACTATGTGACTCATGATCTTGAGTTGGCAGTGATCATTCATGCGTTGAAGATGTGGAGACATTATCTCCTTGATGGGATGTTCATCTTGTGAGTGATCACAATGGACTAAGATATATGTTTAACCAACCCAATTTGAATGCAAAGTAATATAGATGGTTGGCTACTCTTAGTGAGTTTGTGGTGTAGGGCTACCCCCGCACATCCCCACAGTATGCATAAAATGCATAAATACATTGCCCCAGGTGTTTGACTCTTCTAAGGAGTCCAAACTTCAAACCATAAATTTTTAAGGGCCTTTTATCCATAGTTCCTTTGTATCAGAACCAATCACCCCACCTAAAGACCTCCTATTGGGACTAGTTTCATCCTCAAGCCTTCATATGAGACTTTGGCTAAAGCTTTCCTTCTATTTACTTCTATCAGGAATTAAACCCTTTAGAACCTTAGTTCAAGCCTTTAGCCCACACACACACACACACACACACACACACATATATATATATATATATATATATATATATGATTAGTGTATATATATATATATATATATATATAATATATATAATATATTATTATATAGATATTATATATCTATATTTATATCTATATAAATATATATATATATATTAATATAATATATATATATATACTATATATATATATATATATATATATATATAATAATATATATATATAGATATATATATATATATATATATATATATATATATATATAACTAGTCCTCTCAACCTTTGGTTAATACATATTTTACATATAAAACCCTTCATTCACGCAATTTCCTCATAAATCCATTTACAAAGAAAGCTATGCAAACATACCCTTTTCCTTTTTCCATACGGCTTCGGCACAGATTCTGAGGTTGTATCTCAATTGCTATCGGCATTCACTCCTATCGTGGGCACACCACATATATGGTCATATCACTCCTCTGACTTCGATATTCAACTATCGAATCGTTAATATATTTATATGGGATTTCATTAAAACTCCACTACGAAACCCTTTATTCAGATTTCAAATCCCATGCACCTAAATATAATAAATCATCAGATCCACCTTCTTCCTCCTCGCACTCCGAAATCCACTTCCTCGATCGTCGACTAGTGCTTTATCGCTACCGGTGCATTGGAATTCCCATTGACCACTAGCTCTAACTCCTCCGATTGAGATTTAGTGATACAATTACAACCGTCAATCTAATATATAATCCGATGGTTGAGATTTATTCGCGCGATTGCATTTCGCTAACCCTTCAGGTCAGACCCTTTCACTTCAAAGCGCCAATCTTATTGACCTGATATGGTATAAACCGCCTGTAGATGCTTCAAATATAGAACTCGATTCCGACTAAGTTTTGACTTGGTTTTTAGTGTAAGTCGAGTTTCCCACTTGTGGCCCAAAATTACATGATTAACTCTGTCGATGTGATATTCCGCCTGCTCTTAGCGACGTCATATGGATTGTTGATCTTCAAGATCTAACGGTCGCTGAGCATCCATATTTCACTTCACACTTCTCCTTTTTACTTATTTTTTACGTTAAGTCCTGCAATCTCCCATGATTTAACTCCTCTTTGAAAGGTTCAATTCCTTCACTATTTTCACTGTGACTCCCTTCTGAGCTGATTCCTCAGTGAATCCTCAATTCACTCCTTCTCTCCAGACTTTTACTATACTCCTTCAATTGTTTCTAGGATTATTTTGTGATTCCTCTGAATCAATCCCCATTCCTCTGCATCCTCTAGAATTATGCCTGCACCTGTTGTAGAGCCTACGAATTCACAAGAAATTAATACATGAAATACTTCTTTAGCATACTGACATAGTTAGGAAAAGACTTTGCATATATTAATGTAAAAGCAAATATTACATTCAAGACTTCTCAGTCTCGCACAGGCCTATTATCCATTGTCAGTGGCCTCCTCTCTCTACTTCTGCCCGTAGACTTACATATATCTAGAATGGTTCTGTTGAACTAATTCTGGGTAAATCCTAGATTGAATCCTACATCTATTCAACTGACTCCTTAATCCTTTGTCCATTATGTCCACTTCTAATTAATTCTTGAAAGCTCCCCTTCATCCTTGAATCATGCAAATGTTTAAGAGTTATAGTTGACTTTGGACTCTTTTGGCATTACTGTCCACTCATGTTCTCATTTATTTGATAGCACTTACAATTTGCTCCCATTATCTAATTAAATCACTAAAAGGACTAAATTACATTAACTTGAGACTTAGGAAAACTATTTTCTAAAAACTACATGACCCTCTATGTCTACTTAATTACAATGACTTCCTCTTGGGTGAATGCTCTTGCATCAGACTCCCAAAGTAGAAAATATTCATGCTCTCCTGATTATGTGTCTTCTGGTCTTTGTCTTCTTGGATCCCACACTTTGTTTTGTAACTGTCCACATGCTTTGTTCCCTTGTTTTTGCTATACTTATACTATCTTTTGCTCCATTTCCTTCTTCTTGTCAATCAGATTCAAGTTCTGGTTGATCTTGCTTCCTGTTGCTACCATTTTCCTCCATTTGAACTGCTTTATCATCAGCTTCCACATTTCTTCAATCTCTGTTTCCCATGTATCCTTCGACTGGTCCATATTCTTTTTCTTACTTATATCTCCTTCTCTTTGGTTCAAGTTAGTGTTGATGTCCACTAATTCTTTAAACTGCTACTGGTTTACTTTTTCTTCTTCATTTGCTCTTGTTCCAATTGCTTGGATTACTTTGACTTCTATTTTTCTTGCCCCGACTTTTACCTTCATTGCTTCAACCTTTGCCTCAGTTTCTTTGCTGACTTCCACTTTGTTTGTTGCCTCCCTATCATACTTACCCTCTTTCATGATTGAATCATGACTATTCAATACTTTCTCCAGCAAATTAACTTCTCTATTCCATGGATTGAGTTCCTCCATAGAATTCTCTTCTTTCACCTTTATTTGGCTATTCACTTGTGCCAAACCTCCTCCGGCATTTGCAACAAAACCTGCACTCACAAAACACTTGTTAAAAACATAAGGCTGCTATGCCTTATCTTCCTTTGGAAACAATTCAATTTGCTACTCTGTTTCTTTCTCTTCTGTCAGCACATCAGTACGCTGATTTGAACTCTTAAAAGAATTCATGAGACTATTCATTAGTCCCTTTTCCACATCATTTTCTTCAATGATATCTTCTTGCTCTTTTTTAGTGTAGTGAACTCCTTCTCTTTTAGTGTCAATCTTTTGAACTCTCATATCCATCTCCTTTTCCTTATGACTGTCATTCATGATAGCGTTTTTGTCTTCCCTTTTCAGCAGTCTATCTTGAACATCTATTCTCTGTTTTTCCAACTCCCTTCTTTTAAAGTCTAATTTTCTATATAACTCAACAATTTCAATTGGAGTAGATTTTGGAAATTCTACAAAATTCTCCATACCTTCCTTTGTTATGGATAGATCATCAGATGTTCTTTCTCCCTTAGCTAAGTCTTTTGCATAAAATTCTTCTTCCTTAACATCTTTCAATAGATGTCCTTCTTTTTCCTTGACTGTCTCTACAACTTCCATGTCTACTTCCACTGTACCTATCATCATAGTGAATTGATGATCCTTTACTATGTTTTTAGTTAACGTAGTTTCTTCTTCAAGCTTGCCTTCAATCTCTTGTTGTTTATCTTCCTCAAGAGCTATCCTTGTCTCACCATCTACATTATCAATATCTTGCATTTGATTTTCATCAATAACATCAATCACACTGATTTGATCACCTTTCTAAGACAATATTCCTTCATGCTTCACCAGAATAAGATCTTGATTCCTCATTTCTAGGACAACTTCTATAGACTCATCCATAGACTTTTTCTTCTGTATGTAGTCAAATTCCTCTTCCTTTGAGAAGTTTTCTTTATCACCTTTTGCTTCTAGATCTTCATCTCCTTGGAAGATATCTTCAAAAGGATGCTTTTCTCCTACAATATCTGTCATCATACACAAACTATTAGTTTTAAAAACATAAGACTCTGTGGTCTCACTTGATGCTTCAACCATCATATCTCCTTGCTGTTCCAAATCTTTCATATGATTAAGAAATTATTCGATGGTCTCCTCTTCAATCTCTTCAAGACCTTCACTTTGTTGCTTGATATCATCCTCCAACTGCATTTGAGACCCATCTATCTCATCTCCTTCCAAAACAGAATTTCAATTCTGGTTGTCTTCTTTCTTCTTCATGACAATATCAACACATTGTCCTTCTTTACATGTTTCACCTGCAAACATACACAAATTGTCAGATTTAAGACCATGTGACCCTTTGGCCTCACTTGAAGTTCCAATCTTCAAGTCTTAATATTCTATTAGCATCTCCTCATGTTGTTTTGAACTATCCCAATAGTCCATGAGATCTTCACTTGACCTCCATTCTTTAGCTTCAATGTAGCCTTCACTTTCTCCCAGAATTTCTCCCTATAGCCTTCACTTTCCCATTAGCCACTTCACTTTCTTTCGGTGTAGCCTTCTCTGCATCTCATACCATTCCACTGGCTTCTTCCTTAATACCTAACCTAGTCTCTGGCTTTCCTCAAGCATTCTCCTTAATGCATTGAGTTGTTCTTTTAAATCAATAACCTCTTTTTCAATTTCTCCCTGACTCATCCTCCTGCCATTTTCTCTAGCATCCTCCCTCTTCATATTTTCCTATTGTGGCTTCTTTCTGAACCTCTACTATGACTATCAACATTCATCTTCTTTCTCTTCTTTCTTCATGAGTTTCTCACTTATATGCAACAAGCCTCTGCCACAACAAGTCCTCCTTACTACTATCTTACCTCACCAATATTTCCTTTGTACTTGGTCTTTTGGCAAGCCCTTGGTTCTCTGTCTCGAACCTCCTCTTAAGCAACACCTTTGCTCCTTCTAGGCTTCTGAAAGCTCTCAGTCTCTCTTAAAAACACTTCTTCTGTCATCTATTGTTGGATTCTTCAGGTTCACTGCCACTTTCCCCTTCAGAGTATTCTCCTTACTCTATCTTCAAGCACATATCTAGTTCTCCTCTCACAGCTTCTCTTGTTGTCACCTGTGCATTAGTATAAAAACACACACTCAATTTAAAACAAAACATATTACCTCATCTTCAAGATCTCAGCATGATCTTGTTTCACCATTCCACCATGGATTGTTCTCTCTTTTGTCTCCAAGTCCTCTTTCCTTCAAAACTCGCGTTAGCCAATCTTGCTTTCTCTTTCCTTCAAGGAATCCTCTGTTCCTATCTACTCCAAGCCTCTACTAGAATTGTTACAATCTTTTAAGGACTCAAAAGTTCCTCTACAATCTTCTATTGTAGCCTTATGCACATTAACTTCTTCTGTGTGCAATTTCCTTCTCATGGAAATCTTTCCCCACTCTAATTTCAAACCTACTCAAATTTCAATTATGCTCTGATACCACTAATGGTGTAGGGCTACCCTTGCACATCCCCACAGTATGCACAAAATGCATAAATACATTTTCCTAGGTGTTTGACTCTTCTAAGGAGTCCAAACTTCAAACCATAAATGGTTAAGGCCCTTTTATCCACAGTTCCTTTGTATCAGAACCAATCACCCTGCCTAAAGACCTCCTATTAGGACTATTTTCATCCTCAAGCCTTCGTATGAGACTTTGATTAAAGCTTTCCCTCTAAATACTTCTATCGGGAATTAAACCCTTGAGAACCTTAGTTCAAGCCTTTAGCCCGTATCTATATATATATATAACTCGTCCTCTCAACCTTTGGTTAATACATATTTAACATATAAAACCCTTCATTTGTGCAATTTCCTTATAAATCCATTTAGAAAGAAAACTATGAAAACATACCTTTTCCGCTTTCTGTATGGCTTCGGCACAAATTCTAAGGTTGTACCTCGATCACTATTGGCATTTGCTCCTATTGCGGGCACACCACATATATGGTCATATCACCCCTCCGACTCTGATATTCAACTATCGGAATGTTTATATATTTAAATGGGTTTTCATTAAAACTCTGCTCTGAAACCATTTATTTGGATTTCAAATCCCATGCACCCACATATAATAAATCCACTTCTTCCTCCTCACACTCTGAACTCCACTTCCTCGATCGCCGACTAGTGCTTTATCGCTATCAGTGCATCGGAAATCCCATTGACCACAAGCTCTAACTCCTCCGATTGAGATTTAGTGATATAATCATGACCGTCGATCTAATATATAATCTCAAGGTTGAGATTTATTCACACATTGCATTTTGCTAACCCTTCAGGTCAGACCCTTTCACTTCAAAGTGTTGATCTTATGGACTTGATATGGTATAAAACCCCATCTATAGATGCTTCAAATCCGAAACTTGATTCCGACTAAGTTTTCACTTGGTTTTTTGTGTAAGTCAAGTGTCCCACTTACAACCCAAAATTGCATGATTAACTTTGCTGATGTGATATTCCACCTGCTCTTTGCGACGTCATCTAGACCATTGATCTTCGAGATCTAACAGTTGCTTAGTGTCCATATTTCACTTCACGCTTCTCTTTTTTACTTATTTTTTATGCTAAGTCCTCAAATCTCCCATGATTTAACTCCTCTTCGAAGTTCAATTCCTTCACTGTTTTCACTGTGACACCCTCCTGAGCTCATTCCTCAGTGAATCCTCAATTCGCTCCTTCTCTCCAGAGTTTTACGCTACTCCTTCAATTGTTTCAAGGATTCTTTTCCGATTCCTCTATATCAATCCCCATTCCTCTGCATCCTTCAGAAGTATGCATGCACTTGTTGCAGAGCCTATGAATTCACAAGCAATTCATACATGAAATACTTCTTCAACATACTGAGACAGTCAGGAAAAAACTTTACATATATTAATGTAAAAGAAAAGATTACATTCGATACTTCTCAGTCTCGCATAGGCCTATTTTCTAATGTCAGTGGCCTCCTCGCTCTACTTCTACCCGTAGGATTACATATATCCAGAATGGTTCTATTGAACTAATTTTGGGTAAATCCTAGATTGACTCGTACATCTATTCAACTAACTCCTCAATCCTTTGTCCATTATGTCCACTTCTAATTAATTCTTGAAATCTCTCCTTTGTCCTTAAATCATCCAACTGTTTAAGATTTATAGTTGACTTTGGACTCTTTTGGCATTACTGCCCACTCATATTCTCATTGATTTGAGAGCACTTACAATTTCCTCCCATTATCTAATTAAATCACTAAAAGGCCTAAATTACATTAACTTGAGACTTAGGAAAACTATTTCCTAAAAAATAAATGACCCTCTATGTCTACTTAATTAGAATGATTTCCTCTTGGGTGAATTCTCCTACATCAGTTTGATTTTGAAATCCTGTACATCAAGGGAAAATAGAACAAATTTGTTGATGCTCTCAGTAGGATAGTGTAGGTGAATCATATTTTAGCTCTAAACTCCTATGGGATAGATTTATGGGATCAAATATTACAGGCAAGGCAACATGATGAGAAGTATCAACAGTTGAAGCAAAGACTGAAACTGTAGGGTGAGGGTGATTAGGATTAGGAGTGTCACCTCACAGTAGATGGCTTAGTCAGATCAGGAGTAAGATCTATGTGTCAGATAACACCAAGTTGAAGAAGCTTATTTATAGAGAGTTTCATCTCAAGCCATATTTAGGCCACCCAAGATGCTACAAGGCTTTGATAGTTGTTAAGAAATTATACTATTGGAAAAATTTGAAGAAATAGGTGGTTGAGTGTGCTACAAGGTGCTTTGATTGTTAGTAGGTGAAAGTTGAATGCAAGCATCCAACTGGTTTGTTACAACCTATTCCGATTCCACAATGGCAATGAGAGGTCATTTCCATGGACTTCATTACAAGGTTTCCTAGGAGATCAATGCAACATGACACCATCATGGTTGTGGTTGAAAGGCTAAGCAAGGTAGCTCAATTCATTGTAGTAAAGTATAGCATTTTAGCTAGTTAGGTAGCTCAAATATTCTTCAAGGAGATAGTGAGGTTGCATGGATTTCCCAAGAAGATTATATCAGATAAAGATGTTAAGTTCACTGCCAGGTTTTGGAAGGAGTTGTTTGTAGGCTTGGGGATAGATATAGCTTTTAGTACAGCTTATCATCTGCATATAAATGGACAGACAAAGAGGTTTAACAATATTATTGAGGATATGTTGAGGATGTATATCATGCATCAATAAAGGAAGTGGGAGGAGTATCTTACACTAGTGGAGTCTACTTATAATAATGGGTATTAAGAATCCTTGAAGATGAGTCCATTTGAGGCTCTCTATGGCTGAATTATAATACTCCTATCAGCTAGAGTGATCCAGTGAACATGGTGTTAATTGGAACAGATATGTTGGCAGATATGTAGTAGGAGATGTAGATTATTAAAAAAAAATTAAAGGAAGCTCACAGGATAGGAAAGCTAATTATGTAGATCAACATAGATAATTCCAGGAGTTTCAAGTTGGGGAGTATGTGTTCTTGTGCATTAATCCAAAGAGGAGCTCCATGAGGATTATGTTGTGTGCCAAGATGGATCCTTGGTATTGTGGGCCTTTTGAGATCCTTGAGAGGATTGGACCAGTGGCCAATAGACTTGCTTTGCCGCCATCAGTCAAAGTCCATGATGTTTTCCATGTTTCACTTCTTAAGGGATATGTACATGATGTTAATCATGTGATTGATTGGTCTATATTACAGGTGGAACCATAGGGAGAGTTCTAGCTAGAGCCACAATGCATATTACTGCAAAAAAAACTCATGTTTCGAAACCAATCAATAGAGCAAGTTAAAGTGCAGTGGAAGCACTTTAGGCATGATCAAGCTACATGGGAGATGGTTGATCATATGTGGGCATTATATCCTTCTCTATTTGTTGGTTGAAGCATATATGTGTGTGTGTTTTCATTGTAAATATTGCATCCAGTTGGTGTTATAAAGCTCCAATAAGTAGTATGTTTGTCATGTTTTCAATAGTTTGTCATTGTAAACACTGCAATGAGAAATGTTATAAAGCTCCAATAAGCAGTATGGTTTTTTTTAATGGATTGTTAGTCACAAGTGTTATAGAACATTAACGATAGTGTTCCCCCAAGGAGGAGGGGTTTGTAATAGGCCGAGGTTTATTTTCCATGTAAATGGAAGGACATTATAAAGGTGAAAATAAGACCAAGGTTATGGGACACATATTCCAAGCTGAATGGAGGGGAAAACATTAAAGTGGGTATCACTTGTGGTTAATTAATGGCTATGGAAATTGGAATTAGCATTGGTAAAAGAAAAAATCCAATAAATGGAAATTTAATATAAGAAATAAAGGAAAATGGGAGAAAAGGAAGATGAAGAGACAAGAATATGTATGCTAGGGAAATTAGAGAGAAAATGAAGGAAAATGAAAGAAGAAAGGAAAAGGAAAGGAAGATACATCATAAATCAATGATAAAAAGACATATGAGAAACAATTGACAACTTTTTAATTAGTTTCAGAAATTAAACTCCAAGAGGGGAGAGAACAAGAAAAGGACAAGCAAAGGAAAGAAACAGAGCAAGCAAGAAAAAGGAGAATCAAACGAAAACAAGGGAGTGAAAGGAGAAGATTGGAAGAGTGTTATAGCTCCAAATCTCACTATTATGGTCTGTGATGCTGCACTCATGGCCTAGGGCAACCCTTACTTCCAGACCGGGTCCAGAATCTAAAAAACTGTGTTTTATTCCCCATGGCCTCAACTGTTCCCAACCAATTCCTAACTAAAAAAACTATTTTGGAATTGGTATAAAAAGACATCAAAGGGAAGGCCTAAGGGAGGAGAGAAGAGAGAGAAAGGTTATTATACTGAGATGTTCTGCCCTGATCAGGTCTGAAGACCCTTGTGCCTTCTGCACTTCCCCCATTTGTACAGGAAACCCTTGTTTCCTTGTGATTTGATGTTCATCCCTTAGTTATGGCATCATGGAGTGAGTCTTGGAAGGAGATATGCTAGAGGCTTGAGGCGGGACGGATCCATAAGGAGGCTGAGCTTGGAGCCTGCAAAGGTCGCTCAGGTGATATTACTCTTTTTGTACTTTCTATTTGTTTATAATAAAGAAACACGTCTTGATTCCCGATATGCTTCTTCTTTATGTTTATGATGTTCATGTTTGAATTTCATGTAGGAATGGATGTTTAAAAGTTCATAAATAACTTCCTTCTTGTATAACATAAAGATGATTTTTGTATAAATCTTTGTCCATATACTGCTGCATTCTTTGGAATTGTTGGTTTTGCATGGCAAAGGAGTGAAAGGGACGTGAAGAAGGGTTTGGACCCTTGAGGAACTACCCGAACGTAGGACCTGAGGTATGTCCTTCTTACTTTAGAATTAGCTTTTGCTAGCATAATGGCTGTGTGTGTGCATGTTTCTTTGTTTAGACAACTTTCAGTCTGCTAGGGTTCCACCCAAAATCCCTAGGGGATAAAATCCCTCAATAGAATTGGCGACTCCGCTGGGGACAACACTCTTGTTGTTCCTAGTTTGGGTGTTTGTCAAGCCTATCAAGGCTCAGTTGCTTGCTGGTTTATTGTTACTGTCTAGTATGTTCTTGACTTCTGAGTTTTACCAGTTTCTTGAGTTTGTTTTTTTTTTTTCCTGAAATATTATATATACGTTGTTTTATTTAGTTACAGAAGTGTATAAATGCTTGTTGTCTGAAGTAAACCCACGTATACGCAGTTTTCCTCAGAAACAGTCGCGTATACACGCAGTCTGCACTAAGTACAGTCGCGTATATCTTGCAAATTTCAGGATTTATAAATTTTTTGTCTCTGAAGTTTGTCTGGTGCTTTTAGTCAGTTTGTAACAGTCACTTTTTGTCAATATCAGTTGTCTGTGTTACAACAAGCATCCTTACTCCGATTTATCTCTAATTATAAGGAGTTTTGGTCTTGTTTTGTGTTTGCAAGCGTCATCATCTTTTTGCTAAAAACACGCAAGATTTCTTGATTGGAATCTTGGCTGCCCTGAGTTATCAGAGCAGAAAGATTGTTATCAATCTTTGTGTTCAACTTTGCTTTTTGGTGACTTTTAGTTTGCTTAACGAAATCGATTTTTATGACCATTTACTTCTTCGTTTCATTAAAGTTGTCATTTCATACTTTCTTGAAATTGTCTTTTTGATCTTTTTTGGTCTTTGTTACCAAATCTTTCCTTGCTGCCTTCGATTGTTAAAAAGCCTTTTTTAAACACATTTGTTTTTTTTTGAGTTTTCATTCTTTGTAGGGTGTCAACTTGCAAAAAGTGTTTCTTACTTGTTGTTTCAATCGCAAAGTGTCAGTTTTTGTTGAGAGCATTTTCGAAAAGACTTTTTTGTTGCTACTTGGAAGAGAAATTTTTGAAAAGTTTTTGTTTTGCTTTCTTGAACTTGCTTTTCATTTGGTTTCCTTTTGGTGAGTGAAAGTGCTTTATGTTATCTTGAGTTTTGCTTTTATTATTTAGACGAAATGAATTGTAGCATCTCATATTCCATCTAAATATTGTAAGTGGCAAAAGAAAAAATTGATAAACAAAGCAACTTTCATTTCTTGTTTTAGAGTTATTTTGATTCTTGCATCTTCACTATACTTTGCATTAGTTTGCATTGTTAAAGCATTAGCAACTCTTTTGGTTTTTGCGTGTGTGAAGTGTATTACAATAAAAGAAAAGAAAAGTTTTTTCTTTCTAAATGTTTCCTACAACCCATGTAGAGTACTCTTTTCATCGAAAGAAAAATGATTGCATTCATGTAGTTACTTTTTATTTGATTTTCGGTTCAGTCATACACACATCATCAAGTTTCACTTCCATCATCCCTTGAATTAAAGAACAGCCCTTAAAATCAAGCGCTAATTAAAATCAACTAGAACTTTTTCTTTTAGGTTACATACACAAACAAGTTTTAGGATTTTAGGGCCTTGGATTAGGCGAGTGGAGAGTTAACTCTCCAAGGCCGTTTAAACTATCAAACATAGGAGTCTGAATAGAGAGTGAAATCCAATAGCGTGAGGAAGACTAGGAAAGCTCCGGATCTGGGAGTTAAGCACGAGGGTCTGTGAAGACGGGGAAGAGAGATACCCCCTCTCCTACTTGTCCGAACTTACCTCACGACTATTCCGCCTGGCTTCTATAGCGAGTTGGTATCCTTACTTGCCACTCCTAGGGAACTACATAGGTGGCTGCGGAGGGGAATCCCGTGGCACCGGAGGTCGACGCTGCATCACTCTCAACGGTACTACTGGAGGGCACCCTTGCGAAGCTTGGGGGCTTGCACCGGCGCAGGCTGTTGTTAGGAGGTCAGCGTAACTTCCTCTGTTACCTTCGCTGATAGGACTGGGCCGTCATTATCCCAGACTATCTTCGGAAGGCCCCTTACTCCACTTTCTTGTATTTTGGTGTCCAATCCTCATCACCCGGAGCAGAAATACTTGGAAGCTGTTTGACTCGCTGACTTCTTTTAGGGACTTTATAGTGAGTGCTCTTTGCTCCTTGTATATAGTTGGCTTTAGGTATTTTTGTCTAGTCACTTTTGGATTTGATATTCTTAGCGACTGACTTACCACTCTGCCGATATTGAAAGACTTTTGGTCATTCTTTCGGAAGTTGTGGAGTTGCCTCCTCAAGGGAAAAAGGTCTAGATCGTGTGTTTATATTCCTTGAAAAGTCATTTCTACATTCCCGTAAGGGAAGGGTTTGAGAATCAGTTAGATATGGCCAATATTCCTGTGGAAACCAACCAAGGTACCCTTCCAAAAGGGGATCCTTGTCTTTTCCTTTCTTTGGAAAAGATGGTACTCCCTTGATGGCCACTTTGAATTCCTGGGTTGAATGTTGGACGGCCCGTTTGGTTGTGGTCCACTCCAAATATTCCAAATGCTCTTGAAGCCTCTCAGTTGAATGCTTTATTTCAAGGGCATCACATGGGTGCTAATTGTTCATCTTCTTTCAAAGAGAAATCTGGGATTCCTTTTTCTCCTCCAGCTTGTAATAAGAAATCTAAAAGGAGGAGAAAGAGAAAGTCAAAGAAGAAGAATAATTCTATCCCTGCATCTTCAACCTCTGCTAGTCATGTTGGAGATGGGCCTTCAGCCACTGCTAGTCACGCTGGGGGCACAAGTCTAGTCACTGCAAGTCATACTAGCACTTCATCTTCAACCGCTGCTAGTCATGTTGAAGATGAGTCTTCAACCTCTGCTAGTCATGTTGGAGATGGACCTTCAGCCGCTTCTAGTCACGCTGGGGGCACAAGTCTAGTCACTGAAAGTCATACTAGCACTTCATCTTCAACTGCTGCTAGTCGTGTTGAAGATGAGTCTTCAACCTCTGCTAGTCATGTTGGAGATGGACCTTCAGCCGCTACTAGTCATGCTGGGGGCATAGGTCTAGTCACTGCTAGTCATACTAGCAAAGAGTCACCGACCTCTGCAAGGCATGTTCAGGACTCTCCGCAAACCACTGCTAGTCATGTTGGCGGAATGGAGGTTGATAAGAAACCTGGACATAGAAGTTTTAAGCCTAAGTTCCCTTGTAAGATATGCAAGGGAGACCATCTTACTCATTTATGCCCTAGTATTCCAGAGGTTCAAAGGGTATGGTCCGAGTCTGAAATTTCTTCTACTCCTACATCTGATATGGTTTCTCGTCAATCCCATCAACCATTGGTTGATCATGTGGCTGAGCCAGTGCAATCACTGGCTGATTACACTCCTCTTTTAGGGGGTGAAGCGCCTAACAAAAGAGTCTGCTTAATGTCTAGTACATAGTCTTCTAGTATAGGGGGCATTCCGGTTTCTTCGAATGTTCCCCCTCCAAGTTCCAAGAGTGTTTCCTTTGATTGGGATAGCCTTGTCGAGCCTCGTCTTCCTTCTGCTGCACCTTTCCAAATAAAGGTCAAAGTTAATTCCACAAATTTCTATCGATGTATGGTGGATGAAGGATCCTCTGCAAGTATTATATCGTCTTTGACTTGGAAAGCTTTGGGTTCCCCAAAGTTTTTGACAGCTCAGAGTCAGTTGTTAGCCTATGATAGAAGACCTCGTGAATCTATGGTGTTCTTCCTCAATTGCCTATCACTTTAGGTGGGAAGACTATCTTAATCGATATGATGGTGGTTGATAGCCCTTTAGAATTTAATATGCTACTTGGGTGTTATTATGTCTATGCTATGAATGTTGTGGTGTCTTCACTCTTTCAAGTAATGTGCTTTCCTCATAATGGGAATATTGTCACTATTGATCAGCTTGCATCTGATAATCACCACCCTAATTTGACTTTACTGCAGAGAACCCCTTGGTTTGTTCCAAGTGTTCAAATAGACTCTACCCCGCCACGGGTCAATTATGTGGCATTGAATCCTCAATGTTCAATCGCTGCTGAGAAGGATCCTTTGACTTATTATTCTCCTTCTTGGGACTTAGTCCCAGCAGTTGACTGAGAGATTCTTTCTATAGGGACATGGGACCCTTTAATTCCCTCTTTTGATCCTTATAGTTCTCATGATTTCTTAGAACTTGTTTTGCTTTCACAGGAGGAACTCTTTGAAGCCATGAGTTATGACTACCAAAGGAATCCTTGGCCTAAGCCCTACAAGGGGTTTGTTCAACAGAACTATTATGCATAAGCCGCAAGGCTGCGTGGTTCCCTGTACCATATTGTATATATAAGGTACGCATTTTCAAGTTTTTTATTCCATAACACAAGATTTTATATGAAGTTTATATGTGGGATGTATTAACTTCGTGTCTAGTGTTCCTATTTATGTATACAGAACTTGGAAGATTTATCCTTTGGAAATTTTTATGGTTGGTCTGTTCTAACAGGTATTGGTTCTCGAAACTGGCATATAGGTTAGGTTTTTCCGCCTGCATTGTGCACTTATCAGTTTCGTTTTCCATTTTTGGCCTTAGGATCAACTACACCAAGTTATGGTGCGGAACTTTCTCATTGCTTAGAAGTACCATGACTTGTGTGGTAGAGCCTACCTTATCATGGGTGCCCTAGTTAGTACCTTGTTATCACTTGGCACTCATGCCAATTTTTTGTCCTTAGGCTCGGGAGTCCTCTGTAGTCCCGCCATGACTTATGCGTTGAAGACTCATTCCTCTTAGCTTCTTTGCTTTGTTCTAGCCCTATACCCTAGAGGCTCCTTTGTGTTGAGTTGTACTGCTGCATTGCATATTGACCATTTGCACCTTTTGGCCTAGAGCTAGCTTCACTTGGACTCGTGTTTAAGCCAAATTTTGACCATGAAGATTGCAAAAATCAACCTTGCATACCTTTGACTTCTGCAACTTGACACACCTTCACCCATGGAAAGAACATACCTTTGAGTGTCACTGACCAGTTTTCGCCTCCCTGCATTGAGCATAGGAATGTTCCCCTCCCAGGAACTAGATCATCTGTTTCATCGACACTCGTTCTTTCCCCTATACCATAGCATTCTTTTATTCTTTTTCGATTTTAATAGAAAAAGATAAAAAAATTAAATATTCCAAAAAGAGCGGGAACGGGACAATATTTCCATCTATTATTGGCAGCTAGAGTCAGTCGTGTCGCCCTTGAAAAAAGCACTCAAAACAAAGTCTCCTCCACTTGGGTGGGATTTAGTTTGACTTAGGTATGCCTTAACCTTTGTTATCGAGTCAGTTCTCCCCCAATTGGTTATCTCTTCCAATCATATGGAGGGTTCGTTCGTACCTCCTGCATGACGAACTTATACAGATTCATCATATGCTGCCATAGTCACATTGAGTCATGCTTTTGTTCAAAGGAAGTTAGCTTGAGTCGGCCTCTCTGCGGTGTCTCTTGACTCATTTTTCAGTCGGCCATCCCGATTGTCCGTGTCATGTCTATCATCACATCAGTTATATTGGTCCTTTACTCGTGTCGGTTTGAGAAGGTCCCCATTGACTTCTTGCTGGCGGGTCTTGTCCTTATCGACGATGACGTCTTGCTGGAATATTTTGTAGGTAACATGTTGTATGTGTGATTTCCTTGTTGGTATTTGAATGCATGGTGCATGCATTTGGTTTACATGATTGCTTTACTATATTAGCATGGGATTTAATAGATTGACAGTGGTTACAAACTTGCCTTTCCATTTCCTGGATAACCATGGTTTGATGGGATTCATTCTTGGTTGAGCTTTGAATTTCCAAAAGATTTTAGATCTAGGTGAGGTGGTCTCAAGAAAATCCCAAGGGTTTGGGGTGGAGATGGTTTTCTCTGGGAAGCCCTTGACAGGTGGTTAGAGACACAAAAATTCCTTCAGGTATGGTGAAGAAATTCTAAGGAATCCAAGCTTATTTTGGTTTGGTGATTTTTGGACTGGTTTAGGTGAAATCACTATGGTTGAGGGTTGAGGTGTTTTAGCCTCTGGATGCCCTGGTTGGTTTTATTTTGGTTTCTCCAATGAGATCCCACATTCATGCTTAGAATATGGAATAGAGGTGATTGGATGAAAGAAATATTTAGTTCAGTCCAATATATGGTCAGATGACACGTGGAAGTCCCTAACTTGGTTGGAATTTGCATATGTTATTATGTTTTATTTCTTATTGAGATCAGTGAGAACATGTATTGGTTATTTTGTTGATTTTATGAATGGTTTGTCATGGATTCATTCTGGTTAAATATTGGTTATAGGAATGGTTAAATGATGTTCTCTTGTTATGGATCCTGCTTATGGTTTGATAAGTTATTGAATGGTTCTATGAATGTATGTGATAACTAGTGCTTGATGCAACTAGATTGAGGAAGCATTGAGCGTTGTTGATGATTCTCTATTGAAGCTAAGGAAACAGTGAACAAATATGCATTCATGACGTATAGTTACTATGTTTATCATGTGTTTAATGAAATGTTTATCATGTGTGTGGAAAGTTTTGGCAATATCTTATCCTTGGTGTAGATTACATAGACTTATCATCACCATAGAATGGATTTTGGAAATTTCTTGGTTGTTCTAGGTAGTTGGTCTATAGCTATCCCTAAAAATCTAAAACAAGGCTTCTGGCCACAGTCTCTTAAATGAAAAATATCGGTTGTAGCCACATGGAGGGAGTCTTGCTCGTGTGGCTGAAGCCTTCTAGCGGCATGCATATCTTGGCATGTAGGTGACTAGGCTATGAGGTTAGGTGAAAAGATAGTTCCAAATTAGGGTAAGATCATCAGTGGATGTGGTTCGACATTTGTGTGATGTGGTGTCCCTAGGAGGGTAGTATCAATTTCACCACCTCCACCTTCTCCCTGCTTATGTCACATGGGGGTGTTGCATTCCACCTCCACCATTAGATCCCATAAGAAACCAACGACTTGCTTAGGGGGGTTCCCTCTCTGCTAGCATCGCAAAGATTCTCACTGTCAATCTTAAGCAACACATCTCCACCATCTAATTGAAGCAATGGATTCCACTCAATTAGACCCCAGTGATAATACCTCCACTAACCAACTCCTTCCACATTATCCTAGTCTTGTTCTCTCGATGATTCTCTTCATATCCTTCTTTATTATCCTTCCAGGTTTCATTACTAGGCTTTCATGTATGGTGGGGGCCGCCCTACCCCTTTTCCCATTGGTCCACCATTCTGACCTTGATTTCCATCGCAACTTGTTGCCTTGTTAGCTCGTTTCCTTTTTAAAGGTGCCCTTTAAAGACACCAAGGTCAATAAACCAGTCTGACCTATCTCAAGGCCCACCCTACACCAATACCATTATGACTGGGATCATGTGGAGGAAGTCATGTACTGGCCCCACATCATCCCATGCCTCTGAAGTAAACTCCTCCTATGAACTTATGGGATAATTGTCGACGAGATTATTTCTAGATGGGATTTGTTCTGATGAAATGATATTGCAACCATAATCACATGGAAGCCACCATGTCTCAGCCCCACATCATCCTACCCCTCCTCTTCAAGCTTCCATTTTAACTTATGGGGTTATGGCCTCAGGTATGAACTATCATATGGGCTCCACTCTGGCCAATGGAAACACTCCCCACCTATGAGATGAGAGGCTAGTTGGCCTAGTGCCCACTCATCCTGCTCTTCCAAATAAACTTCCCCATTAAACTTAAGGGAAAAATAACCTCCAAACGACATCATGCCTCCCTTTCCCAATCAAAATGAGCCAAAATCTAGGTGCCCAATATAGAGCTTCCACTGATAGTTCTCTACTAGACTATTGGATAATGGTTATCCGATTAGAGCTATAAGGTTGAATTCTTGCCTAGCTTCCTCAAATCCCTTGCTCATTGCAAAACTTCACCATTCAAGCATGGATTCACTTCTACCTTGGTTGTAATGGTTCTGCAACCATCTCGATCTATGCCAATATTCCACCATGGCCACTATGGCTTAATGTTGATGGTGTTGGACCTGCCAACATGTCAGGGGATCTCCCTAGTAAGAAGTCCCAATTAGACCTCAGACCATTTGGTGTAGAAGTCCCAGTAGTGGGTCATATGATATCGCCTTTACTGTGGTTTCGCACAGAAGTAAGTAATATGTCCCTGTTGGTACCAATTGTGTGACATATGAAGCAAGTCAAGGAGGTGCATGAGCAATTTTAACACACGGAGGGTCAGGTGAGTGTGCCCCTTGGAAACCTATGAAAGCGCGGAGTTAAGAAGGGAACACATGAGCTAAGATGCATCACAGATTGGAAGGAAAGTGAGATAGCAATACAAAGTGATGGTTAAACCAACAACACATTTAAGATTCATACATACATGGACATAAAATAACTACACATGTATGTGTAAGTAAACATATACATATATCATTTAGAGTAAACAAGATAGCTGAAATACAATACAACATATGCATGAAACGTGTTGGCTCTATTATATTAAGAAGTGTAAGTTCCAGTCATATAATACAACCATGACCAACCACTAGTTCCGACAACAGAACTTTACAGTCATTGTTTCCTACTCCTCCAAAGAGATATATTAGTTATGCATAGTGGAGAAGCCAATGCTCATTACAATATTGTCCAAGTTTTCTCTAAGATACTCCTATCAGAAGCTTGGTTGACCAAAATCCTTTACAATCAGTTATGCGGGACTATTTATAGAAAAGGGTGCGGTGGCCCTTGACATTCCCCTTTGTCACTATTCATCTACCCTCATGACTCTTCATCTACTCTATGACTGTTACATCAACTATCGACACTTGAACTTCCACTTGACAAGACATTACATACAATTTGCACATGTACCCATGTGAGAAAAAATAGGATTTAGCAAGCCATGCAAGACATAACTATGACTTAGACAACTATGGGAAGACCAGCTCTTTGACATCTTCATGGTGGTTGACAGTAGCAAACTGATGCCATGCTTGGTAGTTCGTGATAGTATCCAACTACTCTATGGTGAAATATTTCTAGAAACAAACTCTTGTATCCATTGCATTCGAGTACACTGCTCGGGATCCTTTGTCAAACTCATCTGATAACATGCACATCATTATCTTGAGTGCAATTGACCAACAACATACTGATGCAAGTTGTCTATATTTATCACCAAGTCTGGGTTGGTGTCTATCCATATCAACTCGTCAAAGTATGAGTCAAGCTCCAGTCAAAATTGTGCCTTTGTAATTTCCTCGATGAGTGTTCCAATAGATGGGATCACATGTGCATGTAAAACAACATCCATACTCCTGAATACTTGTGCATGGGAAGCCTGCAAACTAGTGATGAGATGCGGAAGATCCTCATAGTTCTGGACCTTACTCTGGATGTATTCCTTCAGCTCGATCGCTCTGGACTTCATCATCTTGGGCAAGTGTAATGGGGCTCCCTTATATCTCATTTTCCATGTTTACATGTATTCAACTACGCATACACATTTGACAAGATACGTGCTCTCCGAGCACATTGCTACTGCCAACCATTGAGATGGACAACTGCCTTATGCATGGTGCCAAACTTGGAATAAAACACCCACATGACTGACTCAAGGGACAATACTTCATCCAGTATTTCCTTCTTCAGCTCTGCTCAAGTGGATGTTGTAACCAGTTCTCCTCCTTGCTTTGACGTCTGTAGATCCTTAGCCATTCACTTGTTCTCAGCTATCAAGAAGAGAACACTCAAGCTAGTGGATTCAGCATATGCTCTGGTAGCATCGGCCGATGCTACTAGATGCTTGCGCATGTCAGACATGATCACTCATTCCGCAAACTATGCAGGAGATGTGTGATCATCTAGAGTAGACACTTTGTGAGATTACACAACTCTATGCTGTGACTCGTCGAATGATATGTTGTGCATCTCTTCTTCTAGATTGTCTCCAAGGATATAAGTGTCTCCTTGCACACATTGGACTTGCTCTGCTTCTAGATCTGGTGAAGCTGGTGGGTCGACCTCTTGATGATAAGGCATGAGGTCGATATCTTGTTCTGACTCTTGCTGCTCCATATCCGTATCCATCTATTCAAGTGCTTGTTCTATCTCTTGAGTGAAGTCCTGCTCCTACAACCGCTCACCCTGTCTGCTTGGTGCTAGCTATTCTGATGAGTCTACTACCTGTAAGAGTGCAGTTTCATCTATCTATACATGTTCTGCCCCCTAGTGTACCTTTTATTGTTGCACTTCCTTCAACTGTCCTGTTGTGGCCAGCAACAACCCCCCCCCTTTTTCATTTAGCTATCTACCCAAAATACTAAATGAATAGGGGACCCCTAGTATAATTTTGAGAAAAAATCAAATTTTTTCTTCTCCAAAATGAAGATACCATCGCAGGCTTAAAAGCAGTCTTTCAAATATTTTCACCTAAGTCTACGATGGGGAAAAGGTCTTTGAAAAATTGCATTAATGTGCAAGGCCCCCCAACGTTAAGCCTAACGTCGTGTCGCAATAAGTATTGTCCATATGGAAGAACCTCAAAATCTCCCTATCTGCGATAACGCCGATCGCAAGACCGCACATCGCAGAAATGAAATGGCAATACTTAACAAACATCAAACGCCTGCGACTCGCGACGTTGCGACCTGCAATATTGCAATCGCCGTGATGACACATTCTGTGACCTGGCGATTTGCGATAAGCACGCCTTACGATGGCACGATCTTCGATAGAGCATAAAGCGAATCATGAATCATTTAAACCGCAAATCTTTCAGGCACGCCGTTCAAAGATAGACCACTTACCATAATCTGACTTCAAATCATGCGCTTTTAATGATAGTAAGTGGGTTAGTTGTCAGTTATTTAATGAAAAAAAGGCACGTGCTTTGCTGAAGAATTGTTTCACGTAAGGTGGCATATTTAGTATATCGTTTGCATTTAAAACCTTCCCATCATCTTTCTCAATCAATCATTTCCACCTCGCTTGTAATCTGCAGGAACTAGGAGATAAGAACATTCAAAAGCCGAACACAGAAGCAAATGGGAAAGAAGAATAATGCCCAAGGCTCCGAGGCAAAGGAAAAGGCAAAAGAGATGGCGCCCTCGTACACAGACACTGCATGCAACAGGGACGCAGGAATTTCAACTTGGGAAGGCATGTATAGGCTGCTGGAGGAGGAAAACCCCAGAGTAATGAAGGCCGATAGCGCTGCGAGATCGCCAAACTCTTCCGAGCCATCCTTAGAAGAGCTGGCTTGTTCATTTCTCCATCAAATAGCAGCTAGACCCAAGATATTGCCGTATACAGATATGATCAAATGGATACTCGACAATGCAGAGTTGCAAGGCAGAAAATTCAAGGCTCCAGGGCATGGGCTCATAGGATCATTCGCCGTGCAAGACCTAAAGCTTATGTACCATCTTCCGGAGCCTCAGACGACCTACAACACACAATTTGTCCAGAAATTTGCAGCAGAGAACCCAAACCTGGCAGAGACCACTAAATAATGGACCAGAAGAGAGGAGCCTCTTAAAAAGGATAAAAATGGTAAGTATAGCACAAGTTCTCTCACCTCTCCATATTGTTTTGCTATAGCCATGCTCTGCAGGCTGTTTGGGATGCTAGACATAAATAAATTTTCAGCTGAATGGCTACCACTCATAGAAGCTACCACAAATGCTGATCTCGTGGATTGGGCCAAAATATGTTCTGATAATTTGTTCACTGCTATCATGAATTACCGTTCTAAGAGATCCTCGTCACAAAGGGTCTATCCTCCATTTTATCTATCTGCTTACATTATGGATTCTATTTGCTATGTATCTAAATTTCCAACTATGGGTTGGAAATGGACTACCCAAGACCCGTCGCCTATTCATGTTTACCACAAAGTATTGTGGGATTCATAGTTTGCCCCTCACTTCTATCAAATTTGCCATGGGCTCATTTTACCCCTATATAGGATGATGTATGGTGAAGAACCCCCGAGGTGCTCACCCGAAGCGCAAATAGACATCATCCCCGTCGCAAGATGGTTCGGGGAAGAATGGTTCACTTATATCAGAGTGTTTGGGAGCACTGTACCTCCACACATCCTACCTCTGTATGTCCCCGACAAGCTTTTGGCTAGGGAAATTGCCTATCAGACTTGCTCGGAAGGCGGCCTAACCAAAGAGTTAAAAGACAAGAAGAAGGCCATATGGCCTCAGTTTCCTGTATCTTGTGGGGCCTTCTCATTATTTGATGTAGGACATGCTTTTGCCGAAGTAGGGAATGTGACGTCCCTACAATTATTTAAATTCCCCACTCGACCTTTTGACCTAAATAAAGTCGCCCATGATTTCACTATAAGTGTGAGAATAAAAGTGTTCACCAGAAAGAAAGAACCATTTGATGACTTGTTTCAAAACAAAAGTTCATTTCAGGAAGTTTTGCGAGAAGGTAAGTCGAGGTTGTCCCCAGATGACCTCGAAAGATTTTTGTTATTCAAAGAAAGAAGGCTAGCCAGAATCCCTCTAGAAAAGCTGCAGCCGGTCGCCAGAGAGCCTACTCCAAGTGTCAGCCTCAGCAGAAACTCCAGTTCTTCCAAATCTAGATCTGACGCTGCTCAAGGAACACCCGAACGCTCTAAAAAGTCTGCGAGCGACCAAGGGAAAGTCAGAGAAGCAGCTGGGGATACTACCCAGTCAAGTGCCATGTCGCAACTGCAAGTTATCGCTTCCTCATCAAGAAATGTCCCTCCTCCCGTCACTACATCGTCGCTCGTCACGACACAGCTCGATAAAGAGTGGGAAAACTTCAACGAGCTAATCAACCCGGAAGGGCAAGTCCCAAGAACGCCTGTAAGCAATGCGCAAGTAACACAGGAAATGGTTTCAATCGTGGTCGGTAGTGTCTTAGAAGCAGAACACAGTCAAATCGCTCCGCCTCCTGAACTCCTACTTAGTGTAGAGGAGATTCCCCCACTGGGCGTGTTTTATAGTCCTCAACATAAAGCAGTGGTGAGGAGACAAAGAAAGAATAGAAAGCTGGAGAATACGTTGTCACAGAGCGTCGAACATTTAGACGTCTTGTGGAAAGACCCTAACAGCAACCCGATGGAAAATCTCATGAAATTGTCTCAAATTGCAGGAGCATATGCTTCTGCGACTATCAACAAGGCGTCTGAAGTTCAACAACTATTAAGGGAGCAAGAAAACCATATACAGCTATTGCAACAACAGTTGCAACAGGCCAATGCCAGCAATGAAGCATCCAAACAACTCAAGAAACTACAAGAATATTTTCAGCAAATGCAGATAAGCTATCAGAAAAGCCTGGACGAAAAAGGAGAGCAGTTGCACGCTTTACAAGAAAAACATAAGGACGAGCCCAAGCTTTCTGAATTCATTTCAGAGTCTACTAGTTTAAATGAGCAACTTCTACAGCAACAAGAAGAGTTGGGACGGAAAATATCGCAGTGGAGTCACTATTGCAAGCTGAGTGACAAACTCACTAATCAAGTGACAGACCTGCGAAGTGACTACGACCAGGTCGATAGACGAGTGACAGAGTATATAGCTTGGTAGAATGGAGAGGAAGCGAAGAGAGAAAATGCACCCAGAATAAATGAAAGCCATAAAGAATTGCTATTCAACAAATGGGATGATCAGATCAAGCAGGCAGAACAGGCGGCAGAGGCAGCGGCGACACAGGCTAGTGTTCTTATAGACTGTGTAAATGAAAATTTACACAGAGCCAACTTAATTACAGAAACCACCCCGGGATACCTACCAAACAAGTCACAAATAGAGGCAGAATGGAAAGAGAGAGCGCAGGAAAAGGGAAAGGCGATCCAAGCTTTGAACAGATTGAATTGGGAGTGCTATTGGGCATACTTAGTTAAGCCACACAGTCAATGGATGACTGTGAAATGCATCACAAACTTAGCAGAGAAAGTAGTGCCAGCTCTCAAAGATTCCGTTTTCGCAGCCCAGCTCAGCGCAGAAGTCGGCCAACCGACTCTTCTCAAATCCATGCTGAAGACTTGCAATTTCAAAGACCAGATCCAGAAATAACTTATTTTTAGTAGTTTGCTGTTTCTTTTTGTTTATATTAGAAAAAGGGTGGCCGTTTGAGAGCCGTATCCTACAATTTTGTAAAAACACTATTATTAGATTTAGGAAGTAGTATTTTAACCCTTCTCATGCATTCAGAGAAGGGTCCGTAGATTTGTCAAAAACTTATCCTCAGAACATGCACTTCTGCACCCTCAGAGGAGGTTTTGATGAATGGATGGATCGAAATTTATCTTTGCTTGCATTTTGATATCTGCTACTGATGTTGCACTTCTGTACTCTTGGTAGATTTTAGAACAAGTAGAAATAGATTGTTTTGCTTGAGGCTTATGGGTAGAACTAGTCATTAATGGTACTTTTATCTCTTGGAAATGTCTACTTATACTCTTTAAGTAATTTACAGTTTCAGTTGTTTATGTGTTATTTCCTGAACATATGGGTTATCATTTGGCACTTTTGTATGGTGGAGTCATATGGTTCATGTGTGACATATGAATGGCTTATTATGCGATATGTTGTTCACAACTGTTTTGCTTAACTTCTTACACAAAGTAGTTTATCGCAAATGGTTTCTTTTCTTATGATAGTTGAATGATCTTTATTACCAGTTATTATTCGAAACCTTTTTAGATCGCATAATGGAAGACGTACAACCCCGGGTTAGAATAGATTTGATTTGTTGTTTCTCATTAGATACAATAGCATAGAGTAAAGTTAAAGAATCTGAGTTAGATTAGCTTTAAAATACTCTCAGATCAGCACAGTTCAACTCTATACACACATACACACCCAAGATCGGGAAACTGGTCCCGTTATCCCCAGTCGGACCCGCTATACCAAACGGATAAGGAGCTGCTAACCAAGGTCCGGACCAGGTGGGTATCCCCCTTGTTGTCGACCTGACTTTCGGGGCTTCAACAGTAGGTTACTACAGTGATAGAATAAGATTTAAAAAGGCCAACACTAGGCCTTGATTTCATTTCTCCCTTCCTAGGACTATGATTTGAGGTCAAGGCACTTCTGCTGCCACCAAAAACACAGTTTTTGCTCTTCCATGCAACTGCTTGTGTGATAACTTCTCTCCGCATGCTTTTCTATTCACAGGTTACTGTTCAGCATTTTCTGTTTGTAGGTCAGAATTAGGTAAAGCTAGAAAAAGTTATGTTTTCATGGTATAGTTAGTGATTTCGTTGATCAGTTTTGATAAGTAAATGTGTATATCTCTTGTAGGACATCTCAGCTCACCATCCATCCATAAAATAGCCAGCACCAGCTCACTTCTCATAGATTTCCCAAGTCATTCGCAACATTTCACCAATCTGCCCTAATTTCTGTTTTTTCTCCATAAGCTTCTTTCTTTCCATTTGAACAAATCCAACCATCACATTCATTCTTGATCTTCCTTGACAAGTTCTAGACACCTCAAACACCTTAATCTAGCCTTCAGTTCCCCTTTCATATCATTTTTCCACCTTCAGAACTCCAAAAATAGCTCTCAGCCTCCTCCTGTAAATCCCCTACAGCCTCCTGTACAATTTCCTGTGAGTGATTATTTGAAGTTTGGTCACTATGAATGTATTTAGAAGGGTACTATGGGCTTCTTAGTACCTCTCCACACCTTCCTCCACCTTTGCAACAACCAAATCCACCTTCCTTCACCACCAAACCTCTGCACAATCACAACCAGATAAATCACAAGCATAATGATTTCACATAAAAACACTCAAAAGCACAAAAAGATGTTTTCTTCTTGTTTATTTTATAATTAGCTTGAATAAATGAAATTTACTTTTTTGGTATTCAATGGCACTCATTTCATTAGTTTCCATCTTGTTTCTTGCAAAAGTAGGGTTAACGGGTAAACTAGGGTTTGCTAGGGTTTGCGTTACATTTCAATTTTCCTTCTCTTTCTGCAAATAGAATAGCCACTGTAGAGTTAGCTTTTTTCATCACAGTTAAAAGCTTCTTCTGAGAACTCATAGAAGTTGGCTTGAGCTCCTAGTGATCTTGCGCTAGCTGACCAAGTGACAGCCTGAGTAAGAGCTAGTACCTGTGCATATAGCACCGTTGCTTCCAAGTTTGTTATGAACTACCATGTTGATAAAAGTAAAGTAGAGAACCCCAAGAGTTGCAGCATTATTACTACAATACTGGTGCTCACCACTTAGGTTATCTCATAGATTAGTTGTTTGATTTTGGTGTTGTTAAATTGCAAGCATTGGTAGATTTGATTAGTTTGCTTCCATTTGTGAATAGCTTTAACAATAGAATTATAGAGATAAGAAAATATTCAAAAAATCTGATAACATGTGTATCTTACCTCATTCCTCCCTTCAGGGACCATGGCTTGAGGAACAACTCCCATTAAGCCCAAAAAGATAGGATTCTAGTTTCTTATGAAATTTAGGGTTCTTCTACTAATTAAGTCATCATCTTTTAGTTTTAGAAGATAGGTTGCACTTGTCATTTATGATACATTAAATTTTGTATTAGATTTCATGTTGATTTCATAATAGGTTTCAAGCATTTCCATGCATGAACTTGGCAAATAAATGATGCAAATTCATTTTTCTTATATTTTTGTAAACCCTTCTTGTTTTGAGATGATTTATGGGTAAATGCCACCAATGATGTATATGTTGCAGGAGTTTCTACATTGAAAGAATACCTTATGTCGTCAGCCTCATCCAAACCACATTCACCCATGATCCCCAAAATCCACTAAGTTCTCAATTCAAGTTATCATCTTACAAGGACAACTTGTCATGCTTATTGAGCAAATCCAACCATCATAAAGCTTTGGTTTGAGTTCTGAGTGAGTTCCTACCACTCACTTGCCTTATTTCTTCCCTACTCACCTTCCCTAAGCTCCATACCACCTTCCAAACAACTCCCTATGCTTTCGGCCTATTCGTGTAGGAAAACAGGGGATCTTGTAGGTGAACTAGGACATCCTATAGATGTCATGTAGGAAAACCTATAGTGGCCTGTTTTGAGCCTGAATTGTGAAAAAACCATCACTAAAGCTAGGAGTAGACCCTTGCTTGCCTCCCAAGCCATTTGAACCATTTCACTCACCTCCCTCCATACCTACCTCACCTGCCATGCAACCAAGAAGGATTAGCATTCACATTTTTACAAAAAGATAAAAAGAAAAAGTATTTATATTCATTCATGCACACAACGGTTAAGTGCTTCTTTAGATTAGATTTCATGCTTAGGTTAGTTAAGATTTCACATGTGTTAAATTAGAATCCTTTTGAAAGCAAGGTATATTAGCAAATAGCTAGATGAGTTATGTGTTTTATAGGCATCTATTTCAGTCTTTCGTTACTGTAGTAAGTAGCATTTCAATTCTCTCAATTAGGGTAAAATTATCCTTTCTCAATTGGTAATCGAACTTCTTTTAAATCAATAGAAGGCTCATTTGAGAAGCCCTAGTGGTCTATCACCCTAGCTTAGCAGTGACAAAGAGTGGACCTATTACATCTATTTGTGTATACAGCATTGTCACCTCCAAGTTTGTACAAACCTCGGGTTGATGAAGTAAAGTTGGTAGCCCCAGGAGTTGCATCATCCTTGCTGCAATACTATTTCTCATTAGATACTACTTGAAGATATCTATGAAGAACTAGTATTTGAAGTATTGGTGAAGTCTGAGACAAGATAAAGATCTTGTGGTTATGACTTCCTAATTAAAAGGAAGTAACAAAACTCCTTTATTCTTGAGAGGGAATAAGATGTCTTCTTAAATGTTTGTGAAGGAGCAAGGACCTATTCCCTAATCAGGAGGGAATGAGGATCTCCTATCCGTTTGAGAGGGAGTAATGTTAGACATCATATTCTCCATGTGTCATGCACTAGACTAGGACTAATAGTCATAAGCCTAATGAAGGCACTAGGAAGGAGAATGGAGGATTGGATAAGCATTTGAGATTGATAGTCCTTAAGGACATAGAATCCAATATTTGAAGTACATTGACACTCTTTGAGGATTGGACAGGGTATCCAAGACAAGAGTGGTTGAAGAGGACCAATATTCTTTCAAGATTGGGAATCCAAGATAAGAATGGTCCTAAAAGGACATACGTAGTGAACATTCATATGGGGTGTGTGCCTTAAGAGGTAGTGTGTTGTCTCACATAAAGCCTCCCAACATTATGCTCTGATATAAGTAAAGCTTTTTAGTTAAGGCCTTGTTATGGTGAAAATATTGGTTATGATGTTTATACTTAAATATGGTTTATCAATCTGACTCTTCTTATTAGAATATTTCAGTTTGAGAGAATCCTTGTATTAGTTATGTAATTTTAAATACCTCCCTAGTTATTAGTGAGTGTTGCATAATGTAACTAGATTCGATCTTCATAATGAATTTTATAATTGTGATATTGTATATTTTACATAAAAAGAGAAAAATAAATTGTATTTATTCAATCATGCGTTTCATGCTCAAAGTCTAGGTCAAAGCATGTTCTTCATGCTTCTAGGGATTCTTGAGTTAAAGAAGATTTGTTTCCATGTATTTTAGTCCTATTTGGACTTGTTGTAATTAAATAAAATCATTATTTTTTAGTCTAGTAAGTCATTATGTCCTCCAAGACCAAGTCAGCCCTGCCAATATCCCATAAGAGGCATATTCGACCCCTTAAGAAGAGTATATATAGAAGAGACTTTGACTCATTTGGTAGAAAAATTTACAAGTTTGATATGCAATAAGAAGAAGGACGGAAGAAGAGAAAATGACAAGAAGACAAGAAGAAAGCCAAAGAAAAAATAGAACTCATTTTTTTGCTTTCTCTCTTTCACACGTGTGAAACTAGGGTTTCTACAACTGCTATTAGGCCAAAATTTTCAAGTCCAAAAATCAATATGAGGTAGATGGATGAAAAGTTTGATTGGAGAATAATTTTGTAGGTTTGAATTTTGACTTTGAGGACTTTGACTTGCTTGAGGAGGGACTTGTTGGAGGGTTGACTTGGTGCTTGGAGGAGGTCTTGACTTTGGTATGTGGGTCCTAGATTTCTCTTTTCATCTAGTTTTATAAGAAGAGAAGAGATTATTTCTTGGTTTTCCCCTTAGAGGGGTTTTTCCCTAGCTTGGAGCATACATCTTATGTCCATTATATTTTATGATCTTTATGGGTTATGGTATTGATAATTTTTTAATAAAAAGAATCTAATAGAGAATAATAAGAGGTTAATATATGTTCGCAAACAGTTATTAAGGAATTAGAATTTTTATTTTTAGAGATTACCTTTTGTCATGGTTTTGTTTAGATCAATGAAATTGAAGTAGTTTGTACTACCTCTACTATCCCATAAAGCTAACCTCTAAGAGTAATAATGACATTACGAGGAAGAGACTCATAAATATCATGATGTTTCCATATATAAGGTCGTCCTAAAAGAACATCACAAAATTTAAGTGAGGCAACATCTCATAGTACCTTATCATTAAAGAAATTGATGTTATAGAACAAGTGGATTTTCTAATTGACACGGATGTCTTATCAATGGCTCGACTAGTCAATGGTGTATGGTTGGAGTTGTGGAACTACCGGTAGCTTAAAACTCTTGATGAAATTAGTTGATACAGGTCCTTTTGGATCCAATTGTAAAAAATGAAATGGAGTAGGATCCCCTTCACCCACATCTATGAATGGAAGAGGCTCTCCCCCCTTAAGGCTCCTCTAGCTATTTTGGCTGGATATTTTTTGTCAAAAATGTAGAATTGGTTTCTACATCAATGATATAATTTCCTTTGTCCTACTCTAAATAAAAATTAGAGCTAGAGTATATTTCCTTTTATTTAATTTATGCCAACAATGACTATTTCAAGCAGCATTCGTGAGTGTTATGCTAGGGGATTTTGTGGAACTCACACCATATTCCAGCGTCATTTTTTTACATCAATTTCCCTTATTTTCCTATTACATCTGATGATTATAATGAATTTTTCTCTCCTTACTTTGTCCTAGTTTTTGTGAGCTAGCGCCTCCTTTTCCAAGATTTTGTTGCAGTGGATACGCAAACCCAATCTCATATTTATTACTTTACTTCAATTTCTGCTCTAGTTCAACTGCATATCGTAAGCGGATCATAGTGAGGATATCTCCGATAAATTCATCTACATTTGGATGTAACTATGTAGACCACTTCAGTATTTTAGAGTCAGGTTCCACTCAAAGTCTTTGATATCTAACATTGAGTGTAAGGTATGGAAAATATTGGTGTACTCTAGCACCATATGGTCACTTTCTTGTATCAAGGTTGTTCCTCTCATGTAGTGGTCATCAAAGTTCCTTTCATGGTATAATTCCTCCTTAAATGCATAACCAAAAGCATCCAAAGTGGGGTTTGAATCAAATATCCTAGACTCGCCTTTGTTGTGTTTCTCCAAATAACCTTCCCACCAATATTTGAAATGGGGAAGGGCTTTCAAGAGCATCAAGGTGATCTTCTCATTGTCAAAATTATTTTGGACAAAGTAATATCCCTATAACAAATTTATCCGTTTCTCTAAAGAATCTAAATCTATTTTGCCTTTGAATAACGGGATATCAAAGTTAACTTATACCTTGAAGGTTGTTGCATCTCCAAAATTGTTGTTAATTAAAGGTTCCTTGGCTACTATTAGAAGTCATTGAAGGATTTTGGAAAAAAAAATCCATCATCCCATTCCCCTATCTCATAAATGCTTCATCTAGAAACAACTTGAAGCAATATCCCACTCCATAATCTCTCTTTTCTTCCATCATGATAGGTTTCTTAGGTTGGCGAGAATGATTCTTCCCAAGTGAAACTAGCTCAAGAGCCAAATATTTGTACCCTCACCTCATTGCGGACATGCACCAAGAAATAAAAAAAGTATATTTCTTTGATACCACTAATATTTTTTGTTCAAGGAATGGAATTAAATGAAGGAAAGGAAATGAAACACAAAGATATATACTAAAAATCACAATGATATAGTGAAAACCTAATTTTTATTAATAAATGAAATAACAGGGTATTGTAGAACACAAACTAGCTAGAATGGTGGTAGTTATCTTTGAAAAAATATATATGTTTTCCACACACATTCACAATATAAAGTACAAGAGGCCAAAAGAATGGCATTTTCATGTAAATAAAGGAACCTATAGATCCAAAACCGTAACCCTAGAAGACGAAATGCAAAAATATTTTTGGGTTCTGAGGTGGTTAGTTGATCTAGATTGGATAATTATATTGGTTTTCATGCATATGGGTTATTTTATAATGGAAAAAAGGAGTAATCATCTCACAAGACCATTTTTACTAGCAAGACCCAATTTGGGAAATTAGGGTCTGAAATCTTTTGGGAGTAGTTTGAGGCATCAAATAGCATTTTTTTGGGGTAAAAAAATGTTGCTTAAGAGTGCACGGTTTCATGTTATTCTACACATAGACACCTTTCTAATGGCACAAGAATCACCTAAATTGGAGTCTATATGCAAAATTTATGTCACTCGGAAGTTGATCTTCTTGTTTACACCACTATAATTTGAGAGGATGCCACATCAGGCCCTTTATTCATGGAAAAGGGTCTAGACACATGATCATGATGAATAAAAATATATAAGAGACAATATTGTAACTCTAGTTAAGAGTTGAAGTATTCAAACCTAACCATTAATAGGTTATTGGGTTGTGTTATAATTAACCAAGCCATTAGGAGGAAAAGGGGTTCCATTTTATTCGAGTGTGTATTGTTCCATAAATGAGAAAGTAGACAATAGTGGATAGGGATTAATAAAATAGAGGGAATTTGTGTACTATATCATGCCATGGAACACAAGCCTTGCTTCCTTTTACTTGCATCCATTTTCCATTCATAGAAAGAGAGCAGAACAACCTCACCTTCCAACTAGGTTTTCTCCTGAAATGGTTTCGTAGGGTATACCTTTTGTTCTTATGGTTGTGAGTGATTGTTTTTTTTTTTTCTCTATTTTACACATTCTACATATTGAATTCACAAAATTTTAACTTAATAAATCCATAAATCTAAGAAAACATAATCCACATGGTATAGATTTCATATTTTTAAGTATAAATTTATCATATTTATTGCGAAGAATTGACTAGTTGAATATCCATGGAAATTTATGGATCATATTGGTATAAGAGCATGTTTCTTTGGGTATATTTTGGGTAGTTATAAGGGATCCAAATAAATTAAGCTAAAAGTCACAAAACCCCAATCATGGCTAAAAAATCTATGAAGAATCATCACGATCCTATAGAGGAGAGGTTTGTGTAGTTGAAAGCAAAAGTTGTATATATAAACCATAATGTGAGCCTCCTCAAGGAAGCCCTAACCAATAAACTTTGTCCATGTAGAGAATATGGGTGTTCTAACATAGAGGTTTTATCAAAGGGGGGGTTAGGAGATAGAGAATAAATAGAGAAGCAGATAAACAAAGGCTTGAAAAATATGAACCCAGTTCGAGTGTCATGAAACATTCACAATCCCTGTTCAAATTGGAAGTGAAGGTAGACATAAACTTATGTATCAAGGTGAGATTGACTCTCTAAATTTAAATAATTTGTTGCAACAATTATAACTTTATTTTAGTGTTCATCATATAGAGGAAGAACATAAGAACATAAGACTATGTTTGCTCGATAGATATTAGAGGTCCATGCCCTAATCTAGAGGGAAAGCCACACGGAGACCATGAGGTTGGAGGGAGATCCTTCAGTGGCTATGAGGGAGGATTTCAAAACCCTCGTAAATTCATAATTTTATCCTAACATGTATATATACCTATGGATCTAGTGGCATTATTTTAGGTAGAATAAAGGGAAGAGTATACATGAGTACAACATCAAATTTAGAAAGATGGCCATAATGTTGGGTATCACCCTAAAGAACCCAGATGTACTCCTCAAGTATCTATGGGGTTCTCACAACCATCTATGGAAGAAAGTGATTTTTTTCAAGACTATATTGGTGGATAATGCTTGTGTAGAGGCACAATTCCTAGAGCACATAGGCCATAAAAAAGGGAAATCAAGTGGATCAAAGTAAAAGGAACAACATGATGCTTCTAAGGAGAGGAATAAGAAATGGAAATGGGAGAAGAAGAAGTGAAAATATCATAGTAACCACTACAACCACTATAACATTGACATTCATACATAGGAGAAGTGTTGGAAGTTGCATCCAAATCTTACCCCAAAGGAAAGAAAGAAAGATGCAAAGAAGAAGAACCTCAAGGTCATTGATTCGAGTAATGAGGTTGAAAGTAGATCATATGTGGATGAGAATATCATTTGTATATTAGTGCAAAAGGAGGTGAATATAATTTTCATTTAGCAACAAGAAGAGAATGAAAGGACAATACTCTTCCATATAAAGATACAAGTCAAGAAGAAAAATATTGATGCTCTATTTGACTCAGGATCATGGGTAAATCTCACTATAGTAGAGCTAGTCAATAAATTTTGATTGGAAATTTATGATTATTCAAGCTCATATCCATTGGGATGGATAAATAAGGATGTAGAAATAAAGGTAGCCAAATAGTGAAAAATCATAATTTTTATCATGATGATTTTCTTAATGAAGTAGAACTAGATGTAGTTCCTCTTGATGTATGTGGAGTGGTGTTTGGAAGTCTATATATATTCATGTAGGATCAACTCTTCATGCAGAGAGCCAACCAATACTATCACATCAAGGATGGAAAATCCTTTACCATCAATGTTCACAAGGACAAGTCCAAATTTCACTGGTAAGTGACAACCAAGCCCAGAAATTTGTCATTTCTAGCAAGAAGTATGTTTTACATTTTTTAATAGAAAACCAGTGTGTAAAAGAGTCTACAAGAGAAAAGTAATTCCTAAATGGGTGTACCAAGAAACAAAAAAGGTAACTATAAGAGTTGTTACATGAATACAAGGATTTTTTCTAGGAGCCTAAAGGGATATTTCCCAAGAGGGAAGTGGAGCATGAGATCTAGCTATTGTTGGACTCCCCATTTCCAAACATTGGACTGTATAGGCAATTCATTATAGAAGAAATTTAGGTGAATAATAAATTACAACAAACTACTAGAATAGGGTTTCATTCAACCAATTAACTCACCATGTGGAGCACTCATCATTATTGCACCAATGAATGATGGGACTTAGCAGATGTGTCTTGATGATCGAGTGTTAAAAAAAATCATGCTCAAGAAAAATTACCCAATTCCCAGGATGGATGATTTGTTGGACCCACTTGTAGCAAGACAAATACATAACAAAACTATACATAAATTCAAGATATTACCAAGTTTAACTCAGATAAGGAGATACCTAGAAGACCGCCTTCAAAACTAGGCAAGGTTTGCATGAGAAATTATTCATGTTGTTTGGATAATGCAGTGCACCAACTATGTTTATGAGGTTGATGAATGATATACTACACCCTTTTATAGATTCAGTGTTAAGGTCTATTTGGATGATATATTGGTATATAGTGCTAACTAGAAATAGCACATATCACATTTGACACATATGCTAGAGACTTTAAAGAAGCACTACCTACATGAAAATATCAAGAATTTTGAGTTTGCATAATAGTATGTCATGTATCCTAGGTATGTGATAGGTGGAGGAGAGCTAAAGATAAATCCTGCCAAGATGGAGTCCATCATGAAATTTGATCCAATTCCTACTAATGTTTCTAAGGTCAGGAGTTTCATTGGGGTAGCACAGTACCTAAGGATCATAGCCTCATTTTCAGTAATAGTAGCACCACTTCATGCCATAACAGTAAGTGACAATAGTTTCCAGTGGGGAAAGGGTCAATAAAGGGCCTTTGAAGAGTTAAAGAAAAATATCATTCAAGCAAAAAGTTCAAGAATTGCCAAACTTGCAGCACCCCTTCGAAGTGGAGACATATGTGAGTAGGTGTGTTAAGGGAGTGGTATTAATACAGGGAGGTAGGAATATATCCCACAATTTTCATGGGGTGGTGATCTGAATTTAAACAGGAACGCAACAAATTATAGATATAACCATAAATACATAGATTCAGCAAAAATAATACTTCCTTTCATTAATATTGTTGGGTTATGTTATATTCTTTCCACGACTAACCGACGTAGTGAACTGGGAGGTTAAAGGGGGGGCAGAGCCCCCCATTCATTGCGTCGATTATGCAGCGGGGGGGTCACAGGGGGGGAAATAGCCCCCCCTGTTAGGGGGGTTTGAGGGGGGTGGGTAGCCCCCCTCTATGGGGTCCGGGGCAGCGCCCCGGGAAAAAAAAAAATTAGACCCTATATTAGGTTGGGCGAACCTACCTATGGTTTTCGTTCCATGGCTTTGGACGCGATGGTTTTTCGGTCCATGGTATTGGATGCTTCGGCATGTATAAATATGTATTGTAACATTGAAAGGAACATAATGAAAAATCAAGCTGGTAGTCCCAGTTTTGGGATCCAGTGGGAAATCTCTGTGTATATGTGTTTTATGTGATATGCTCTCACATTTTTATTTTTCCTATGATTTAGAATTCATATGCATGTAATTTCTGTTTGGGGTTAAAACCTACAAATATCAAATAATGAAATATGCTTACAAATAGAATGGAAGTGAGACTAGCTCGAGCGATGGTAGTTTATCTCTAAGAAGAGATGTGGTGGCTACATGCCTCTGATATGAGTTACAATGAGGCTTAAGGGCCTTTTTATTATTGAACAATACGAGAAAACCCTAAACAATGAAAAACCTAACCCAAGGAGGTGTAACACCAAGAGATTATATGCCCCGTTGGGGTTAGTTGGGAAGCCAACTTCTAGGGGTCGTAACTTGGTCATATTATCTATGTTTGATGTGCATGATACCTTGTTGGAAAGATATCTCCAAGGACTACAACTGAAAATCTGATTTCAATGAAATCACTCAAAGAAATATTGCCAAAAAGACATCATTTAGGGCCTCAAAACGACTTCAGAAGTTCAAGACCCCAAAGACTGTCAAAAATCATAATTGTGCTAAAAAAAAAAAACAATGGTGAGGGTCCAAGTGAAATAGACAGGTGGCCAGCAATATCCACCTGGATCATTCCTCCCCCTTTAGGAAGCAATGGTCTCCATTGCGTTGAGTTCCCCCATGAGATGAGAAAACTTCTATTGAACTTGGTCCCTAGTGAGCCATTTTCCTTGGCGCAAGAGTTGGCTAGCTTTGAAAACTTGATATAGTTGGATATTTCATTTTTTCTTGATCTATGTGTCCATGATTTGATCAGTTGTATTTTCTTCCATGCAGTCTAGATTCAACTCTGTTGGTGTGAGTTGTTCTGCAAGGTTGGATGTGTCAAGTAATGTGGAAAGTATGGTCGTAAGAGATCCACATTGAACATTGGGTGCAGGCCAATGAATGGGGGAATTCTAAGCTCAAAATCGTTATCTCCCATAGCCTTGGTGATGGTGTATGGCCCATATCAAAGTAGGTGAATCTTGCAGTGAGGCCCAGTGAGGCACTCCTTCTACAAATGTAGCCAAACTTTGTCACCCACCTGGAACTTGTGTGGCACTCGATGCTAATCGCCACTGCTTGTACTTAGCATTGGATTTTTCCAATTGTCATGGACCTGTTGGTGGATGTGTGAATGTGCTCAATGAAGCTATTTACCTTGTCATCTTCAGACTGGATATGAGCCAAATCTATTGGATTCGCTGCAAAAAGTATGGTCACATCAATGGGACATAGTGGTTGGAATCCCAAGCCCACCTAAAAATGGTAGTGGCCAGTCAAGCTATGGAGAGCCCATTTGTAGCTATGTGGGACATAGAGGAGACTCTCATCCCATGTGTGTGGATGCTTTGAGTTCTACATGTGCAGATTGTGTACGATCATCATGTTGACGACCTTTGTCTGGCCATCAGTTTGGGGATGGAAAGCTATGGACTCAATGAGCTTGGTGTCCAACATCGACTAGAGACTGGACCAAAATGTACTGAGGAACATGTTGTCCCGATCTAATATGATAGATTGTGGGATCCCAAAGTGTACCCACACTCGTTCAAAGAAGAGTTTAGCAGTGGCTTTTGCTGTGATACTCTTCTTACAGGCTTCCATAATGGTCATCTTCGAGAATCTGTCAATGACCACAAAAACACAGTCATTTCCATGCTTATTATAAGGAAGGCCTAACATGTAATCCATGGAGATGGATTCCAAAGGTCGACTAGGGGTAGGTAATGGAGTTTAAAGACCTTGCTTCTTGATGGTTGGTTTGGCAATGGCGTAGGTAGTGTAGGATCTGATGTACTTCCCGACATCATGTTGAAGATTTGGCTAATAGAAATACTTCTAGATTACTACCACCGTTTTTTCAACCCTAAAATGCCCAGCAGCTCGACTATAGTGTGCTTCCCAAATAATCTTCACACGCTCACTTGCAAGAACAAAAAGGTGTCCCTAGTGGCATAACAAAGCATCCTGGAGGTGAAAATCTGGAACTTGTTGACCCTCCAAGAGAATATGGTATGTGTGGCCAAATTCTGGGTTGTTTTTGAAGAGATGTGGCCAATCAGAAGTCTCGTGCCCACAAGAGTTGAGCATGGTGGTTAATGCCATGATCGGTGGTCTGCTGAGGCAGTCTGCAACATTATTTGTGTTGCCCTTCTTGTACTTGATATTCAAATGGAACTGTTGCAGGTATGTGGAACACTTCTGATGGTGATCATTATGCCATTTCCCTTGTGTCTGTATGAACTACAGGGGTCAGTGGTCTGTGTGGATTATCGTTTCCTTCCCCAAAATGTAATGCTTCCATTATCGACAAGCCTGCATAATGGAATACATCTCTTTTTCATAAGTGTGATACTTTCGGACTGTGTCTGTAAGTACCTCACTATGATATGCCATTGGATGCCCTTGTTGAGTAAGGAATGCCCCAATAGCATAGTCAGAGGCATCTGTCTTGATCTCAAATGGTTGTTGCAAGTCTGGTAATGTGAGCACTGGTGCAGAGCAAAGGTGATGTTTCAACTCTGTGAATGCCTTCTGTTGAAATTCAGACCAAAAGAATTTTTCTTTCGCTCCTCCTTTGGTGACTTGACTCAAGGGCCAAGTGATATGAGAGAACCCCAACACAAACCTGCGGTAGAAATTGGTAAGACCCGGAAAGTTGTGGAGCTTTGTCAAAGTGGTTAGGGTTGGCCAATCCCAAATGACCTGGATCTTTTTTGGATCCACATGCACCCCCCGTTCATCAATAATGTGTCCTAGATATTGAAACTGTGTCATGCCAAAAGTGCATTTCTCCAAATTGGCACACAACTTATGTTGTTGCAGTGTTTGGAGAACCTGCCAAATGTGGTGGAGGTACTCTTCCCAACTCTAGATAAAGATCAGGATGTCATCGAGGTATACCACTACAATTTAGTTTGTGAATGGCCAAAAGATGTCATCCATCAACCTTGTGAAGGTTGTACGAGAATTCGTCAACTCGAAAGTCATAACCAAACATTTGAAAAGGCCCTCCTTGGCTTTGAAGGTAGTCTTCCACACATCTGAGGGTTTGATTGGTACTTGGTGATATCCGGACTTCAATTTGATCTTGTTGAAATATTTTTCCCCCTTGAGTTGGTCCAGAAGGTCATCAATCATGGGATCGGGTACCTATTCTGGAAAGTGATCTTGTTCAGCTCTCAATAATCAATACAGACTCTCCAAGTCCCATCCTTCTTATATACCAACACGATCGAGCTCCCATAGGGTGATGAACTCAGCAAATGTGACCTTTCTGCAACAACTCCTGAATTTACCTCTTGATTTCATCATTCTCCATAATGGAGTGCCGATAGATTGGTCCATTGGGTAATGGTGCACCTGGCGTCAGATCAATGGAGTGCTTGACCTGAAAGTGCAGAGGTAGCCCTGCGGGGGAGGTGAAGATGTCCTCGTACTATCCCACAACCTTGTCCATATGTTTTTGTCATGCAGAGGGGCCTTGTCTAGAGGTCGTGGCCATGTCTTCTTCTTTCTTTGAAGGCATATCATTAGGAAAACAAATTTCCCAGTTTTGGAAATGAGCTTACTGCATTGTTTTACAATAACCAGAGAGATGGTCGTAGGCGGTGCTACCTCTGATATCCTGTACAACTTATTTCCCAATATAACAATAATAGCACGAGGCCTTAACTCATACACAGCATGTCGCTTCCACGAGTATGGTTGGCCTAATAATACATCACAAACATCAAGGGGAGCAACGTCACATAATATCTCATCTGTGAAGGGCTTGATGTTGTATGGAAGGCAGCATTGTTGTCTCACACACAAATCTCGTCCTTGGTGAAGCCACCCGATGTTGTATGGTAGTGGGTGTGTTGTGGTCAGTAAGCCCAGCTACTTCATAACCTTTGTTACAATGAGATTATTTTGGCTCCCGTTGTTGACAATGAGTTGTAGTGGGGAACCCTTTACCCACTTCTGGGAGTGGACGAGATGCTCCTCCTTCTCTAGATCTCCGAGTTCCTCCTTCTGGATCTTTTTGGTGGCGACGGTGGCTTTGGGCTCCACACCAATAATATTCTTCCCTTTTTCATTCCCCTTTTCGGGTTTTGACTCAGAGTTGGAACATGAATTTGACTTTGAAGCCTTCATCTCAGCCACCAATGACTTCTTGGCCTGACACTCACTTGTTTTGTGGGTGGAACTCTTATGGAACTCACACCACTTTCCTGTGTCCTTCTTTGGCTTCACAGTGTTATCCTTTGCTTGTGACCTTGGCAGGTGGTCCTGGGTAGTCCCACCTTAGCTTTTTCCTTCGTTATGCAGTTTGGGGGCACCTTTCCCTTGCTTCAAATTCGCAGATCCAAAGTCTTGCTTCTTCTGTTTAAACTTCTGCTTGATCTTGACAACGTATCGGTATGCCATGCCGAGTGAGGAGATGTCAAGGAAATCCATCTCGTCCTAGGTGTATCTATGTAGGCAGCTATAGTACTTGAATACCAAATGTTTCTCATAATCCTTGATACCCAACTTCGTGCAAAGGGTATGAAAAACGTTGTAAACTCCGGCACATCTTGGTCCCTTCCCTACTGCAACATGGTCCACTTTATGTATTTTTCCACGTACCTTCCGACAAGGTATTATTACTCCTTGATGGCATCCTTGAATAAATTCCAAGTGGGAGTGGATGAAAATAGTGAGGTCGTACTTTCATCCTTATACTCATAATAGGTTTCCCACCAGTCCTTAACGTGGGGGGCAGCTTTGAGAAGAGCAAAAGTAATATTTTCCCTGCTAGAAAAATCATGAACAAAAAAATATCGTTCTATCAATTCAACCATTTATCTAATGCATTTGCATTTATTTGGCCCTCAAATATGGGAATGTCAAAGTTTACTTGTACCTTAAAAGGTGCGGAGCCTCCAGAGTGGCTGTTGGATGTGGATGCGTTGTCGGTGGGCAATCGTTGAAGGGTCTAGGCAAAGTTATCCATTATCGTGTTCTTTTTTTTCTCAAGGGCCTCCTTGAGTGATACTTTTATAGGATCTCCTACTCCTTCATCTTTCTTTTCTTCCTCCATGGGAGGCCGGCGGGATTTACAAGGCTAGTCTTGCAAAGGTTCGACCAGTTCGAGCCCTAACTCCTTATATATTGACCTCCTTGGGGACATACAAAGAAAAATAAATAAAGAGAAGACCGCTCTAATACCACTGATCTGAATTTAAATAGGAACACAAAAAATTAGAGGTATAACCATAAATATAGAGATGTAGTAGAAATAACACTTCCTTTCATTAATATCAAATAATGAAATATGCTTACAAAGAGAATGGAAATGAGACTAGCTCAGGCAATAGTAACTTATCTCTAAGAAGAGATGTGGCAGCTACATGCCTCTAAACTAAGTTCCAATGAGGCTCAAGGGCCTTTTTATTATTAAACAATAAGAGAAAACCCTAAGCCGAGGAGGTGTAACACCAAGAGTTTATGGGCCCCGTTGGGGTTATTTGGGCAGCCAACTTCCAGGGGTCGTAACTTGTTCATATTATGTCCATTTGATGTGCATGATTGTTGTGGGATAAACTCCCCTAGGGTCTTGGGTGAATACCCTAATAGATTGAAGGTTATCTATGCAAAGAAACACACATTCCATGCAATCATAATGCTACTATAAGCAAACTCTACGATAGGGGGCGTACCTAAGGTCCTATTTTTGAGAAGAGCCTTCCAAGGTCCAAACCTTCTTGGAGTTCCTTTGCTCCTTTGACCTGCAAAACAGACAATTCAAGAAAGTACAGCAGTATATGGACTAAACGTCATAAAGAAACCAACTTCATATTATAAGGAAAGGTAGTTAGTTATGCAATTAAACAACCGTTCACATATGAATCATAATATGAA
>APFE030227710.1:123346-185124 GCA_000404065.3 Pinus taeda
AAGGACTGCACCAGTATATTGTAAAAGAAGTTTCTCATTAAAAAAAAGAAAGAAACGAATTGCAGCAGGTGGTTTTCACCCACATTGGGTTTCCACCTTATATCATGGTGTTCATGTGTGTGGCTCTTGTGTGATGTCCTGTTCTGTTATACAACACCTGTTTACTGTTAATATGCTTAATAATGTGCTGATGCATTTACTGAAGATTAAGCTAACTGAATTATAAGATCTCTTGGTATACGCTAGTTTCTTCAGACACAGTTGCGTGTATACGCTGGTTCACTTAATTAAAGTAGCATATATGAATTTGAGTATGAAATTGAAAATTTTTATCTGATCTGATAATACTGATTCACCCCCCCTCTCAGTATTATTTCCAACAAACAAGTCATGATACTTCTAAGCAATGAGAAGGTTCTGCACCATAACTTGGTGGGGTCGATCCTAAGGCCAAAAATGGAAAAGGAAACTGATAAGTGCACAATGCAAGCGGAGAAACCTAACCTATATGCCAGTTTCGTAAACCAATACCTGTCAGAATGGACCAACCATAAAAATTTCCAGAGGAGAAATCTTCCAAGTTTTGTATACATAAATAGGAACACTAGACAAGAAGTTAATACATCCCACATATAAACTTCATATAAAATCTTGTGTTATAGAATACAAAACTCGAAAATGCGTACCTTATATATACAATATGGTATAGGGAACCATGCAACCTTGTGGCTTACGCATAATAGTTCATCTAAAAAAACCCCTTGCAGGGCTCAGGCCAAGGATTCCTTTGGTAATCATAACTCACAGCTTCAAAGAGTTCCTCCTGTGAAGGCAAAACAAGTTCTGGGAAATCATGAGAACTACAAGGATCAACAGAGGGAATTAAAGGGTCCCATGTCCCTATAGGAAGAATCTCTCGATCAACTGCCGGGACCAAGTCCCAAGAAGGAGAATAATAGGTCAAAGGATCCTTCTCAGAATCATTTGAACATTGAGGATTCAATGCCACATAATTCACCCATGGTGGGGTAGAGTCTACTTGAACACTTGGAACAAACCAAGGGGCACTCTGCAGTAAAGTCAAATTAGGGTGGTAATTATCAGATGCAAGCTGATCAATAGTGATAATATTCCCGTCATGAGGAAAGCACATTACTCGAAAGAGTGAAGACACCACAACATTCATAGCATAGACATAATCACGCCCAAGTAGCTTATTAAAGTCTAAGGGCTATCAACCACCATCATATCGCTTAAGACGTCTTCCCACCTTAAAGTGATAGCAATTGAGGAAGGAACACCCATAGATTCCACCAGGTCTTCTATCATAGGCTACAACTGACTGTTGAGCTTCAACAACTTTGGGTAACCCCAAAGCTTTCCAAGTCAAAGAGGATATAATACTTGCAGAGGATCCTTCATCCACCATACATCAATAGACATTTGTGGAATCAACTCTGACCTTCATTTGGAAAGGTGCAGCGGAAGGAAGACGAGGCTTGACAAGACTATCCCAATCAAATGAAAAACTCCTAGAACTTGGAGGGGGAACATTCGAAGAAACTGGAATGCCCCCTATACTAGAAATCTCTGTACTAGAGATCAAGCAGACCCTTTTGTTAGGCACTTCACCCCCCAAAAGAGGAGTGGAAACAACCAGCGATTGCACTAGCTCTACCGCATTATCAACCAATGGTTGATGAGAAACCATAATAGATCTAGGAGTAGAAGTACTTTCAGACTCAGACCATATCCTTTGAACCTCTGGAATACCAGGGCATAAATGAGTAAGATGGTCTCCCTTGCATATTTTACAAGGGAACTTAGGTTTAAAACTTCTACATCCAGGTTTCTTATCAACCTCCATGTTGCCAACATGACTAGCAGTGGTTTGTGGAGAGTCCTGAATATGACTTGCAGATGATCCTGACTCTTGGCTAGTATGACTTGCAGTGACTAGACTTGTGCCCCCATCATGGCTTGCAACTGCTGAAGGCTCATCTCCAACATGACTAGCAGAGGTTGAAGATGAATGGATAGAATTATCCTTCTTCTTTGACTTCCTCTTTCTCCTCTTTTTAGATTTCTTATTACAAGAAGGAGGAGAAAAAGGAATCCCAGATTTCTCTTTGAAAGAAGATGAACAATTAGCACACATGTGATGCCCTTGAAATGAAGCATTCAACTAAGAAGCTTCAAGAGCATTTGGAATATTCGGAGTGGACCACAATCAAACGGGTAGTCCAACATTCAACCCAGGAATATTAAAAGTGGCCATCAAGGGAGTACTAATGTTTCCAAAGAAAGGAAAAGCATAAGGATCTCCTTTTGGAAGGGAACCTTGGTTGGTTTCCACAGGAATATTGGCCATATCTAACTGATCCTCAAACCCTTCCCTTACGGGAATGTAGAAATAACTTTTCAAGGAATATGGATAGGCAATCAAAACCTTTGCCCTTGAGGAGGCAACTCCACAACTTCTGAAAGAACAACCAAAAGCCTTTCAAGATCGGCAGAGTGGTAAGCCAGTCACTCAGAACACAAAGTCCCAATGTGACAAGACAAAAATACCTAAAGCCAACTATATACAAGGAGCAAAGAGCACTCACTAAAAAGTCCCTAAAATATTTTAGCCAGTCAAACAATTTCCAAGTATTTCCGTTGCGGGTGATTAGGACCGAACACCAAAATACGAGAAAGTGGAGTAAGGGGCCTCCTGAAGATAGTTTGGGATAATGACGGCCCAGTCCTATCAGCGAAGGTAACAGAGGAAGTTACACTGACCTCCTAACAACAGCCTGCGCCGGTGCAAGTCCCCAAGCTTCGCAAGGGTGCCCTCGAGTAGTACCATTGAGAGTGATACAATGTCGACCTCAGGTGCCATGGGATTCCCCTCCGCAGCCACCTGTGTAGATCCCTAGGAGTAGCAACTAAGGTTACCAACTCGTATCTAAAGCCAGGCGGAACAGTCGTGAGGTAAGTTCGGACAAGTAGGAGAGGGGGTATCTCTCTTCCCTATCTTTACAGACCCTCGTGCTTAACTCCCAGATCTGGAGCTTTCCTAGTCTTCCTAACACTATTGGATTTTCACTCACTATTCAGACTCCTATGTTTGACATTTTAAAATGGCCTTGGAGAGTTAACTCTCCACACACCTAATCCAAGGCCCTAAAATATCCTAAAACTTATTGATGTATCTAACTCGACAAATATAAAGTTCTAGTATATTTTAAATTAGCGCTTGATTTTAATGGCCTATTATTTAAGTCAATGGATAAAGGAAGTGAAACTGGTGGTGTTTTGACGCAAAAGAAATTAATAAAAACCAAACTACATGCAAATGCACTTGTTTTTCGTTTTTCAATGAAAAGTAATTTCTATAGGGTTCAGAGGAACTTCAAATAAAGGTAGAACTTTTTCTGTTCTTTTCAAACTTCACACTCACAAAAGCTAACAAAACTATAAATGCCTAGAAAAATGCACAAGCTAATCCTAATGCAACAAATACATGCCGATGCAAAATTCAAAAACTACTCTTAAATCAAAAGATGAAAGTTGCTTGTTTATCGATTTAGATTTGCCACTTAAATGATTAGATGGAATATAAGTTTTTATTGCTTATTTCGTCTAAGCACTAAAATCAAGATGAAGACAATCAAATAGGCACTTTCACTCAACAAAAAGGAAAACTCAATCAAAAAAAAGTTCAAGAAAGCAAAACAAAGTTTCAAGAAATTTCCTTCAAAAGAAACTCAAAAAACAACTTTTCAAAAATGCTCTAACAAGAATGAAACTTGATGACTGAAAAAATAGGCAATGAAGCGCTTTGCGAGCTTGCGACACAAAACAAGTGGGAACTCAACAAAAAAGGTGCTTTGAAATGCTTTTAACAATCAACAAGCAGCAAGATGAGCTTGGCGATGAAAACCAAAAGATTGAAAAGACAACTTTCAAGAAAGCATGGACAAACGACTTTCAGAGCAAGAAAAGCAGATGGTCATAAAAATAGTTCAAACATGCAAACCAAAAAGTCATTAAAACAAAACTCAACACAAAGATTGAAATCAATCTTTCTGCCCTAAATACACAGAGCAACCAAGATTCCTTGCGAGAAACCTTGTGTGCTTAAGCAAAAATAAATGACGGTTGCAAGAAAACAAACAAGACCAAACTTTTCATAATCAGAGAGAATTCGAAACAAGACACTTGTTGTAAACTAAAGACTGTGATAGAACAGTGATTGTTCCAAACTGAACCAGACCAACATACTATCTTCCAGAAACAAACAAATTTTAAAAAACTTGAAAATTAAAGATATATGCGACTGTGTTTGCACACAGAGGCATGTATACGGGGCAAGGCTTAAGGAAACTTGCGTATACATAGGTTCACTTAAGGAAATATGTGTATATACACTTTTGTAAACAGGGAAACTAGCGTATAAAAAATCTTCCAAGAAAAACAAAAAAAAAAAGTCTAGAAAAAACTGATCAAAGCTCACAATTCAGGCACTGACTACACAGTAACATAAGATAAATAGACAGCTAAGCCCTGATTGGCTTGAATACACCCAAACTAGGAACAACAATACTATTGTCCCCAGTGTAGTCTCCAATTCTGTTGTGGGATAAACTCCCCTAGGGTCTTGGGTGAATACCCTAGCAGACTGAAGGTTATCTATGCAAAGAAACACACATTCCATGCAATCATAATGCTACTATAAGAAAACTCTACGATAAGGGGCATACCTGAGGTCCTACATTTGAGAAGAGCCTTCCAGGGTTCAAACCCTTCTTGGAGTTCCTTTTCTCCTTTGACCTGCAAAACAAACAATTCAAGAAAGTACAGCAGTATATGGACTAAACGTCATAAAGAAACCAACTTCATATTATAAGGAAAGGTAGTTAGTTATGTAATTAAACAACCGTTCACATATGAATCATAATATGAATATCATAACATGAAAGAAGATCTATATCAGAACAAAGACATGTGTTTCTTTTATTATAGACAAAGAAAGTACAGAAAAGGAACAATTTCACCTGAGTCGTCCTTTCGCAGGCTCCAAGCGGAATCGTCTCCCGGATTCGTCCAGTCTCAAGCCTTTAATAAACTCCTTCCATGACTTACTCCATGATCTCTCAAGTATTGTGAAATCATCAACACACACAAGGAAACAAGAGTTTCCTGTAGGATGGGGGAAGTGTAGGAGGCACAAGGATCTTCAGACCTGGTCAGGGAAATCTCAGCATAGCAATCTTTCTCTATCTTCTCTCCTCCCTTTGGCCTTCCCATAGAAGCCTTTTTATACTTCTCCCAAAGTATTTTTTTAGTTGGGAATTCGTTGGGAACAGTTGGGTCATGGGCACTAACAGGTAATCAACAGGTAAAACCCGTGATCTCTGCCCGAAATTAAGGAGATTTATTTTTTCAAGTGTTTTTATACATATACGCCGGTTGGGTATACACAGACCCACGTATACACGCGTTTAGCTCAGGGAAATGTCGCGTATAGGGAAAAAACACTGTTTTTTTTTAATCTGGGACCAGTTCTGGGAGGATGGGTTGCCCTAGGCCATGAGTGCAGCATCACAAACCTCAAGAGTGAGATTTGCAGCTATAACAATGATACCTTGTTGGAAATATCTCTCTGAGGACTACAACTAAAAACATGATTTCAATGACATCACTTGGGGGAATATTGCCAAAAAATGTCATTTAGGTCCTCAAAATGGCTCTGGAAGTTCAGGACTGGAAAGACTACCAAAAATAGTAAAATGTGCTACAATTAAGGAAACTAAAAAAATGACAGAACAATGGTGAGGGTCCAAGTGGAATAGGTGTGTGGCCTCCAATATCCACTTGGATCATGCGGTTCTCAACTACCCTACCTAAAACAAGGAGCTCTATGCCCTAGTGAAAGCCATGAAGAAGTGGAAACAATATCTAATGTGAAAGGAGATAGTAATCCACTTAGACACCAACCACTATAGCACTTGCAAACCTAGAGTAAGCTACAATAGACTAAGTATTACAAGTGAATGGTGTTTCTACAACAATTTCATTTAGTAATTAGGTATAAGAAGGGAAACACAAACAAGCTTTTCAACATGCTTTCAAGCCCACCCATGTCAAAGATTACAATTTTGGGAAATATAATGAACATGGATCCACTCACTCATCATGCATATAGAGAGGTATATTCAGAGGATGATGACTTCAAGGAGGTGTTTAAGTAGTTGGAGAGCTAGAGTTATGTGCATAATGGTGATAACACAATTGACTACCATGTCCAGGATGGGTTACTCTATAGGTTGGATAAGTTATGTGTCCTTAAAAGTGAGTGATTGCAACTGATTAGAGAGACACACACCTTCATGGTTACAATGTGCTTTGTTGTAGGGAAGACATTAGCCAACTTGAAAAGGCATGTGTATTTCTCAAATATGCAAGAACATGTAGCTAGTTACATAAGAGGATGCATGATTTGTTGTACCAGCAAGCCTAGTAATAAGAAACAAGATCTATATCATCCCTTACATGTACCCACTTGTACTTGGGAAAGAATTTCCATGGAATTTATGGGATGTTTAGAAATCACCAATAAGGGTCATGACTACATGTTTGTGGTAGTTTACAAGTTCATCAAGATGTGTTTTCTAATTCCTTGTAAAAATACCATTAACAGGAAATAAGAAATGCACAAGTTCTTTGTACAAGTCTGGGTGCACTTTGGGATACCAAGGAGCATTGTTTTAGAGAAGGACACAATATTTCTCAATGACTTTTGGACTAAAATTGTGGGAGAAGATGAGCATGAAGTTGATTATATCTACAACATTCCATCCATATACATATGGGAAAACACAAGTAGTCAATGGGACTTTGGTGTAGCTTTCGAGGGGGTATAATCAGGAGCATCCAAAGACATGGGAAAAAAATTTGGAATATATATAGTCCTCATATGATCGAGCAGCCCATATTTCTATTGGTAAGTCCCCATTTGAAATTTATTTTGGATATTTTCCACCTTCACCTTTATATATTGCATACAAGAAGCAAGGAGGAGTGAGGGGGGATATCACAATGGATGATAAGGGAAGAAAAAATTATGGAAAAGTTCAATAAAATCCATTTGTAAGTAAAATAGACACTACAAGATTCACAATAAAAGCTTAAGGCTAGGCATCATCAGCACAAAATAGGAAGTTCATTCAAGGTGGGAGACAAAGTATGGTTATAGTTGAACAAAAGGAGGTTATAGGGTCTTGGTAATAAGATCAAGGCTTTGGGATATGGCCCCTTTGAGATACTAGAAAAGACGGGAGATGATGTTGATAGACTCAATATACCCCCATATTTGTACAATTACTCAGTGGTAAATGTAGATAATTTGAAACTATATGAGCCTTCCATGTTATATTAGGAAGATAAATAGGTCCTACCTTTTGTAGAGGATTCGGAAATATATGCTCAGACACAATTGTTAGAGCATAGATTATTTTTTAAGATGTCTAGAACTAAAATACAAGGGAAGCATTACCTTTGAAAAATTAGGTTTAAAGGACAACTTCTAGGAAAGGCTAAATGGTACACCCGAGAGGTGTAGGAAAACTTCCTCACCTCATTTAGTAGAAGGATTTTTGGACCAAAATTATCCAAGAATGGGAAGGTGTGATCCAAATTGGACCATTATATTATTATTCATCCAACTCAGTTACTTTAGAGTGGAAAAAGTGGAGAAATCAACTCACAATACCATTTTTACTGGCGGGACTCAATTTGGCAAATTGGGGTTTGAAAAATTCTAGGAGCAGTTTGAGGCATCTAATGGAATTTCCTAGGGTTAAAACTTTACTTCTTAAGAATGAACCATTTTTGATATTCTAAACATAAATACCTTTGAAATGACACAATAATCGCCTCAATCACAGTCCATATGAAAACATTATGCCACTTGAAAGTTGACCTTCCTGTTTTCACCACCATAATTCAAGAGGATGCCATGTCAGTCCCATTTATTCATGAAAAAGTGTATAGCCACATGATCATGATTAAAAATAATATGAAAGAGTGAATATTGTAACTCTAATTAAGAGTTGAAAGAGTCAAACATAACCACTGGTAGTCTATCAGGTTGTGTTATAAGCTGACCACTAGAAGGAAAAGGGGTTACATTCTATATGAGTGTGTTTTGTTCCATAGTTGAGAAAGAAACTAAGATTGGATAGGGAGAGAGAAAAAAAGAGTATTTATGAATTGTAGCATCCCATGTGCCACATGCCTCACTTCTTTGTACTTACGTCCATTTCCATTTAGAGAAAGAGAGTAGAGAAACCTCACCTTCCATCTGTATTTTCTCCCAAAAGTGTTTCTAAGGGTATATCTTGTGTTATGGTTGTGAGTGGTATTTTTTTATTTTCTCTATTTTCCACATTTTACATATTGCATGCATGGAATTGTAACTCAATAAATATAGAATTCTAAGGAAAAATAATATGCATAATATATATTTCGTATTTTTAAGTATAATTTTACCATATATATTGTGACAAATTGTCCATTGGAATATCCACAAGTAATTTACAGATCATGTTGGTATCATATCATGTTTCTTTGGGTATATTATGGAGAGTTGTAGGGGATCTATATCTATTAAGCTGAAATTTGAAAAACCTCAATCATGGTCGAAGAATCTATGAATAACCCTCATGATCTCACAGAGGAGAGGTTTTCATAGTTCGAAGCACAAGTCAAAGTTATAAACAGTAATGTGAGCCTCTTCATGTTGGCACTGACCAATAAGCTCTGGTTATCCAGAGAAGATGTAGGTTCTAACACAAAGTTCTAATTAGAGGGGAAATCAAGAGATCCAGAAGAAACTAAGCAGGAGCCAAAGAAATAACTCAAAAATGATCAACCTGATTTGAATTTTGTGAACCATTCATAGTCCCTTTTCAATATGGAAGCGAAGGTTGACATCAAGCCATATCAAGGTGATATTGAAACTCTAAAATTAAATCATTGGTTACAGTAATTAGAATTTTATTTTAATGTTCATCATATAGAGGAATAACAAAATATTTTTTTGTTCAACTAAAATTAGAGGGCCATGCCCTAACCTGGTGGTAAAGCCACATAAAGACCTTGAGTTTGGAGTGAGATCTTCTAATGACGAAGTGGGAGGAAAATAAAACACTCATAAAGTCACAATTTTACCCTATTAGTTATTTAGAGATCCATTGGATCTGGTGGCATTACTTTATGCAGAAGTAGGGGAAGAGTGTACAAGAGCACACCACCAAATTTAGAAATATGGCCATAATGTTGGGTATCTCCCCAAAGAACTCATATGCACTCCTCAAGTATTTGAGGGGCCTACATAGCCATTTGCATAAGTGATGTTATTCTATTCCAAATCGGTGGATGAGGCTTGTGTACATGTGCAATACATAGAGAACATAGACCAAAAGAAAGGGAAATCAAGTCAGTCAAAGTAGAAGTAGCACAAGAATGCTTCTAAGGAGGGGAAAAATGAGTGAAAAGGGGGAAAAAATATGGTAGTCATAACATATTAGTGCAAATATCCTAGAAACAACTACAATCACTATAACATTGACAGTCATACAGAGAAGGTGTTGGAAGTTGCATCCATAGCTTAACCTGAAGAAGAAAAAATAAAGATGTTAAAAAGAAGAACCTCATGGCCACTTATTTGAGAAACTAGGTTAAAATTAGCTTAGATATGGATGAGAATATTGTTTGTACATCAGTTTAGAAAGAGGTGGATTTGATTACCCTTCAGCAACAACAAAGAACAAAAGGACCAAACTCTTCCATATAAAGATACAGGTCAAGAAGACAAAGATCGATGCTCTATTCAACTAAGGATCACAGGAAAATCTCACAGCAACAGAGTTGGTCAACAAATGGTGATTGAAATTTTGTTATCATCAAAGTCCATAACCATTGGGATGGGTAAATAAGAATGCATAAATAAAGGTAACTGAACATTGCAAAATTAGATATTTTATTAGTGTTGATTTTATTGATGAACTATAACAAGTTGTAGTTCCCCTTGATGTATATGGAGTGGTGTTTGGAAGTCCCTATATGTACATGCAAGATGAAATATTCATGTGAAGATCCAAAATATAATGCCTCATCAAGGATGGAAAATCCTTCACCATCAACATGCACAAGGGCAAGTCCAATTCATTGGTAAGTGCCAACCAAACCAAGAATTTGATCAGTTCTAGCAAGAAGTATATTTTATTACTTTTAAGAGAAAAATAGTCTATAAAAGACTTAGTGAGATCTAATTCATCCCTATAGGGGTGTACTAAGATATAGAAACAACCACTAGAAGAGTTGTTATATCCATACAAGGATGTGTTCCAAGAGCCTAAAGGGCTACCACCCAAGAGGGAAGTGGAGAAAAAGATCCAACTATTGCCAAACTCCCCATCCCTGGGAGAATTTTGAGGTAAAAAATGGGCCTAAAAAAATGTACTAATAAAATTAAGTTTAAAAGAACCAGTAGGATTCAAGATGATGATGTCATCTACAAGGTAAATAATTTTTGAGGGAAAAGAAGAAAATTATTTCTTTTAATTGTATTTTCGGCTTAGCACATTGTAGGTTTACTCAATTGCCTACTATAAACAACCATTGGACATGGAATTAAATTCCAAATCCAATTAGCACCTACTCTACATAGTTCTAAGTAGACCCACACCAAAAAAAAATTGAAAATACATGAAAAAAGCATGTTAAACACGTTTTTTCATGTATTTTCATTTTTTCCTAGTGTGGTTCTTCTAAAAAGTATGCAAAATCGGTACTCATTATATGTGGAATTTAATTTTGTATCTCATTAGTATCTACACTTGACATTTGAGTAAACCTATAAGGAGATAAGTGAAAAATACAATAAAAATAGTTTATTTGCTTTTTCTTTTAAAAATCATAACTTTTATTTTATTATCTACCTATTATTTTATAATTTTCTGTTGGAGGCCCATTTTAGACCTCAAAATTCCACTAATGTGTCAAACATTGGATTATACAGGCAATCCATTATAAAATCAAGTGAGGTGATGAAGCAATTGTAGTAGCTACTAGAACAAGGTGTCATTCGACTAGGTACCTCATCATGTGGATCACACATCATTATTGTGCCAAAGAAAGATGGGACTTGGCAAATTTCTATTGATTACAAAGTGTTAAACAAAATTATGCTCAAGAACAGGTACCCCATACCTAGGATAAATGATTCACTAGCATAGTTGTAGCAAGCAAAATACTTCACCAAACTTGACTTAAAGTAAAGATATCACTGGGTTTCATTTAGAGAAGAAGATACCTGAAATACTACCTTCAAATCTAAGCAAGGCCTGTATGGTTGGTCAGTCATTTCATTTGGCCTATGCAATTCACCAGCTATGTTTATAAGGTTGAGGAATGTTATATTTCACCCTTTTATAGATTCATTTGTTATATATATTTGGATGATATACTGGTATAGAGTGCTACATGGGAGGATCACATCTCAAATTTGACACAAATGCTAAAGACATTAAAGAAGCAATAGCTGCTAGAAAATCAAAATAAGTGAGTTTTCATAATAATCTTTGGTGTATCTAGGATATGTGATAGGTGGAGGATAGTTGCATTGAAATCTATAACTAGGTTCAGTATTCATAAATGTATTTGAGATGCACTTATCAAAAGAATGGAGAAAATATTATTATTATTATTTATATGAATTATAAAAGCATGGGTTTCATGCTTGGGTCATCAATTTTTACGTCAAATTCCCCATTTAGGACTTCTAGGATTTATTCTAAGTCATTAGAGTCATTGTACATTAAAAGAGACCCTTCTTGGGCTTTCGAAACATGTAAAAAGAATTATTTTTTGAGTCAAAATGAATTTAGTATCCTCCACACCAAGTCGGCCTCAAGACAAGTAATTCGACCTCTATGGAAGGCTATAAATACAAGGCAGTTTGAATTCATTTGGAGCATCTCATTCTCTCTCACACAGTTTGATCTCTTAACCTAGAAGTTGGTAAAGGGATAGAAAAGGAGCTGGAAAAAAGTGTGAGTTTCTGGAAGGAGATAGAAGACCTCAAGATCACAATTTTGGGAGAACTCTCACTCAATTCTGAGGTGTATCAAGGGAGATCGAAATCTTCCAAGTCTCGTCAAAGTTGTTTTTGCTATTGCTATTGGGTTGAAGCTATTGTTGATGTTGCTAGGTTGAATTTTCTTTGAAAGGGTTATCATCTGCAAGAAGGATTGCAGGCTGACTTGGTGTGGAAGAAATATTTGTCTCCGTCTAGAGTCTTGGATTATCTCAAGAAACTATTGAAGGAAGAACTATTGACTAGGTTTTCCCCTAGATAGGGGTTTTCCCCTGGTTGTCCACCTACATCTATTGTCCTTATGTTATGGTTTTGGTGATTTCCTAATGATATAGAATATAAAATAAGAACATAAAGATAAAAGAGTCACAATTAATTATATATATAATAAAATATTTCTACCTTTCTGATTTTCTAACATGGTATTGGAGCTAAGGTGAAGGAGGGAAAAAAAGGCAGTTTTGAATATCCATTAGAAGGAATCTAAAGGATTCATCTAGGGATCGTATAAGGAGCTCTTATAAGAGAAGAAGATCACTATCTTCAAGGAAAATGTCAAACACAATAAAGAGTGAGAATAAATTGGAAGGAGCACAAAACTACATATCTTGGAAGAAGAGGATTGACCGCATTCTTGAAAAGAAAAGGTCTTTAATGTGGTCAAGTGAAAAGTGAAGAAACCTACCGAAGAATCCATTGATGCAGACAAGGTGGAGTATAGATAATTGGATATATTGGCTATGAAACTAATGGTATAAAGAATAAAAGAAAATCTTGTCCCATAAATTTCCAATATAGACCATGCTCAATAAATGTATGAAGAATTGTCAAAATTATTCACTATCAAAAGCATTGGTCAAGTAGCAAGCCTGAAGAATTAGTTAAGGACTACTAAAATGACAAAGGATGATAGTGTGTCTTCCCTCTTTGTAAGGATATCAAGAATTCGAGATGAACTTCAAGCCATAGATGAAATTGTACCAGAGAAGGAGACAATAATCACTATACTATGGGGATTACCACCTACTTGGAGTTCTTTTGCTTCAAATCTCAATAGTTGGAAAGAAGCTCCTACCTTTGAAAAATTGTGGAATGCTTGCACTCAAGAAGAAATGATAATTTCATTAGTATCCAACAACGAAGAAGAAAAAGTGTCAAATGCATACTCTAGCTCTCAGAAGAAAGGACACTTCAAGAATTCAAAAGGGCCAAGAAGGAAAGTTGATATGTCCAAGATAGAATGCTACCAATTCCACAAGATGGGTCATTATAGAAGTGATTGTTCTTGCTATCCGAAGAATAGGAAAAGAAGCAAAGATCAAGCCAATGTTTTTGAAGAAGGATCTCGAAAGAAGACTAAGCCCGAAGAACTGGATATAAGGGACTTACACTACTAAGTCCTTTGACCTAAGATTTAGTTATTTTATTTTTGATTTCTAGCTTTTAGGTTTAACATATTTTGGAAAAACATTTTTATTTGTTATTAAGTTTATAGTTATCCCTCAAGCTTGGAGGGAGCCCTCATCAACCTCCAAAGATAAATATCATATTACCATTTTCATTTTTATTTTTTCTTACTTATATAGTTTTGTGTTCATTAAAAATTAATCACATTTCTACTCTTATTTTCCTTGTTTAGAAAAACTTTTTGAAGACTCCACGAAGAAGGCCTCACAAAACAAAGCATTGGAATTACAAGGCTTGTTAAGAAACAAGAGGTAGGTTTTGAATTTCAAGTTTTTCTCTCTCCATATTCATTCTTGATAAAATATTACTAATATCTTTATGTCTAGGTTCTTGAATCTTAAATATCCTTATTGGGTGATTCATCATTAGATAAATCTACCCTCCTCATATCTTTGATTACTCTTGTGGAACCCTAGAAAGGTTCATTATGAAAACCGTAACTTAAGGGTATGTCAATGATTATTTGGGAAACCCTAACCTAATTATGGTTATTTTTTAAATAAAATGTCTGATGTTTTGATGAAGTCATGTTTGGGGTTTTGGTATGATTATGAAAACCCTAACCTACTAGGGTTGAATGGTAACGTATGAAATCCTGAACCTTTGAAGTATTGATAATTTAGGGTTTTCTATGTTTTTTATTGAAACCATAGATCATTAGGGTTTGGTAGGACGTGTAATAAATATCTTTATAATATAAATGAAATCCCTGGGATGTGTGTGTTTGTCTGATTAAACCCTAGTCTGATCAAGTTTGTTGTGTGTCTAACATTTTATTGATATTTGTGTCTTTGGGTTTGACTAACACATGTTATGATATGCTTGTGCATGATGATGAAATCCTAGATGTGTGAGTTGAACTAATTTTTGATGGTCACGAGTCTTAGGGTTTGGAACTAAGCCCTAGTCAAACTTTGATTCTCTAGGATGATAGTATTTGTGAATTCTAGGTTTTTGTAAATAAACTTTAGTGAAAGTCAAAATCTCTAATATATAATGAAAATGTGATAATTTGAGATTTGTGTTAGATTGTTGAAATTTTACTTTTAGTTATGGTTGATGTTTAATTGTTTTTGAAAATATAGGGTTTGAAAAAAACCCCAGTGGAGGTTAGTCATGTTGTTAATTTGAATTGAGTTGTGTTTGGTTTTTAAAACCTCATGTATGGAATCTGGGGTTTCACACTAAATCCTAGTAGGGAGTCTAACATATGGATTCTGAAAGTTGTTAGATACATTATAGATCTATATTTGTTTGAAATTATTTCAAGGGTTTTCAATATGTTGTAGTAGGGTATTTCATACCTCTGGAAGATACATTGAAACCCTAGATGTAATGGAAGTTGTTGTGAAATGCTTAAAGTCTTGCTGAAGTAGTCTAAGGTTTATGATAAAAACCCTAGCAAGAAATTGAAGTGTGTGTGTCTCTTATTTGTAGCCAAGTGTGAGTATTTGATTTCTAAAAGATGAATGCTTCCATTATATGATTTTGATATGGTTAACTTCATGCTTCTATAGTTTTGGTTATACTTTCTATCTAAGTTGTGCAGGTACATAATCTTCAAAATGGTGAAGATGTTCATTGATAATAAAGGAGAATAAATTTATATGAATAATGATGGTCATGATAACTTTTATGAGAAGGATGGAATCCATGAAAGATTCTCCAATGTAATAAAAAATAAGTTGAGTGCCCTAAGTTAAGAGGGAGCCTGGATGAAAAGAAATCTCCCTAAGTTAAGAGGGAACATGGGTAAAATGAATCTCCCTAGTTGAGACGGAGGTCGTATCATATTCATGATGGATACCATGAAAGAATAAATTAGATAATATATTTTGAAGGGTTGTTGAGATAAGAAGAGACGGATCTATTTGTAGAATATCTTGTTGCATGAAAAGTAGGAAAGTGTTGTAGTAGCTACAACCACCCTCCAAATATTTTCCTTCACTTCATTTTGGAGCCTCCCTCCTTAAATATCAATAGCTTGTCTTGCACTACTGTTGAGGGATTTTATCCCCTAGGGCTTTTGGGTGGAACCCTAGCAGACTAAAAGTTGTCTAAACAAAGAAACATGCACACACACAGCCATTATGCTAATAAAAGCTAATTCTAAAGTAAGAAGGACATACCTCAGGTCCTACGTTCGGGTAGTTCCTCAAGGGTCCAAACCCTTCTTCATTGTCCCTTTCGCTCCTTTGCCCTGAAAACCAACAATTCCCAAGAATGCAGCAGTATATGGACAAAGATTTATACAAAAATCATCTTTATGTTATACAAGAAGGAAGTTAGTTATAAACTTGTAAACATCCATTCATACATGAAATTCAAACATGAACATCATAAACATAAAGAAGAAGCATATCGAGAACCAAGACGTGTTTCTTTATTATAGACAAATAGAAAGTACAAAAAGAGTAATATCACCTGAGCAACCTTTGCAGGCTCCAAGCACAGCCTCCTTCTGGATCTGTCCTGCCTCAAGCCTCTAGCATATCTCCTTCCAAGACTCACTCCACGATGCCATAACTAAGGAATGAACATCAAACCACAAGGAAACAAGGGTTTCCTGTACAAATGGGGGAAGTGCAGAAGGCACAAGGGTCTTCAGACCTTATCAGGGGGAAAATCTCAGTATAATAACCTTTCTCTCTCTTCTCTCCTCCTTTAGGCCTTCCCTTTGATGTCTTTTTATACCAATTCCAAAGTAGTTTTTTAGTTAGGAATTGGTTGGGGACAGTTGAGGCCACGGGAACTAACAGGTGATCAGCAGGTAAAACCCGCGATCTCCGCCCGAAAATAAGGAGTTTTATAATTTTTTAAGTGTTTTAATACATATACGCGGGTTGGGTATATATGAACCCGCGTATACACGTGTTTAACTCAGGGCAATGTCACGTACAGGGAATAAAACATTGTTTTTTAGATTTTGGACCAGGTCTAGAAGGAGGGGTTGCCCTAGGCCATGAGTGCAGCATCACAAACCATAATAGTGAGCTTTGGAGCTATAACAACTACCCAGGTACTTGTGCTTTCATTGAGTTTTATCTTTTGCTTTATAGCTTGTGTTTTCTTACGTGCTTTATCGTCTAACTACAAGCTGACCATGTAACTTAGTTGCAAACTGGTTCTAGCACTTCCTTGATGATTTGCGCAATTTTTGAGGGAAACCATCATTGCTCTCAGGAAATGCACAGTACAACCCAGCAGTGAGCTTCAGCTCCAAAATTGCGCAGACCTGTGTGACATCATGTCTTGAGCTAGGAAACTGCACAGTGTAGTCCATGCCAGCAAGTGAGCCTTCAACTCTAGAATTTCACAGATCTAGTTGATAACCTACCTTCAGCTAGGAAATTGCGTAGAGCCTAAAAGGTAGCCCAAAGCCACTCAGCCCAGAAATTGTGTAGAACCTACTGTGCTTAGAAACTACTCATTGCATGAACCAGAAAGTTACCCAGTCCTTCCTAGAACTACACAATCTTTCCAGGCAATGCATGACACTTTTCTTGAAAAGCAAGAAGCTAAGAGGAAAAGAATCCCTAGGAAGTAGGGATCTATTATTAGTTTCTTGAAGGTGACACGCTGCCATCTTTAGAAGTTTCTGCCAAGTGTCTTTGTTGTCCTTGATCTCAAGCGTATGCCTCATGAACTCCATTTTCCCAAATCTATGTAACTGATGCCTCTAGAGCTCACTTATACATTTGATCATCAAGCTCTAGAGTCCTTAAGAGATCAAGGAGCCTTCAGATCATTGTCATCACTTTTCGGGGTGAGTTTTTCTTTTCTTGCCTTTTGCTACTTTTTCTCACTTTTGTTTGTTTAGCTTGTGAGAGTGTTGTTTCACTCATTTTTTTTTATGACCACTGGCGTTTTGACTTGTTTTAACTTGTAAAAGTGTTGTTTCAAGTTATAGATTACCTTTCTCAAGTGTCACATGAGTTTTCTCGTTTTGCACCAATGTTCGTCGTTGTGGAAACTCCCTTCACATGCTTCGTGCTCCTTTAATTTGATCCATTGCTACACTTGTTTTACATGCATACATCTACACAGTCAAATTTGCACTCATCATAACAATATCCTTCAGATATGCTTATTTGCATGCTCCCCTTAGGCATATTTAGGCTCCCTTTGTCTGGATCTCACATTCACTTGCATGCATTGTGCAATCTACCATCTCAAGTCCTCTACCTTGGCTTCTGGAATTGTACAAAGGTTGTCGTGGGCTAGCTCCAACTATGCACTACACAGTTCCATGAGCCAATCTCCCAACTTGGTCACTAACACTGCACAATGAGCAGTCTCTCCCAGGCCCTGACCCAGACTGAACTATGCAATGTGCAATTCCAAACATCAAGCTTCCTAACTGACTATGCAGTGCATTGTTCCCATAGTCAGTCATTCACCCCTATTAGTCAAAATTGCACAATCCCTCTCATCAGATGCCCTGATTGCTGCTTGACCATGCTCTGAAGTTGGATTTGTAAAAGCTAATGTTTGCTTTCCATGAGTGTCCATTCTGTCCCACATGTACCATACTCATGAAGCACTTCTCTCTAGTAGTCATTGTACCATGGAAGCAAAGAGAGTTGTTTCAAGAGCGACCATTAAAAATAGTACTTGGGAAGAAGTTGTTTAAGTGCCAGTTAACTTGCCAATAAATGCAGACACCTAACTATTTACAAAAAATGAATCAACACTAACATGGTAGAAAGACCAGTAGCAGTGCCAGAAGGCAGCAATCCATTACAAGATCAGGGAAAGAGGAAATTGTTGACATAATAAAGGAATAACAAAGTTGTAGAGAAAAATTGTATCCAGTCTTCATGTAATAAGCTTTTTTAGCAGAATAAAAAGGAAGCAAAGGACATAGATAAAAGATTAGAGGAATAAAGAATAGAATAGCTTGCAGGTAGAAAAACTGAGATCACAACAATAAAAACAAGAACCGAAGAAAGAATGGGATCTGAGCAGGAAAGAATAGGAAAAGAATTAGAAATAGGAAGAAGAACAAAGGCAAGGTGCAATGACATAGAAAATAGTTCCAATATAGGTTAATGGGCTGGAAAATCTAGCAGCTAAGGAAGAGAGTGAACAGATGTAGGTTCCCTCACCAAATCTAAGCACAAAAACCAAGTCTAGTTAGAGGTCAACAGGTACATGGAGCAGCTAAGGCGAAAGGCCACCAGGGATGACTTGGAGCTGAGTGCACCAAAACATGCAAAAGTACATTGGTGGTCCTATCATGGTATACACCATGCTACACATTCTTCAGGATGAGACAGGCATAGGTTCCAAGACCATATACTTGAATTCCATGGAGGCAAGAGTCCACTTTCACCAAGACAGCATGAAGCAATTTGGGGACATCATAGCACAATACCAAGCTTTGCATCAGTAAATGACCGAGAAGCATCAACTAGATTTTGTCGAGTTAGTCTTTCCCCAAACCTCAAAGTCATAGTATTTTGTCTTGTTAGGTTGTCTCTAGTCTTTTTTATCTCACATGGGTACATGTGGAAAATGTGTATTATTTGTAATTTTGTTGTAAGTGAAATTCCAAGTGTCACTAGTGGAATGTGAATAGTCACTATGTATTGTAATGAATTATTTGTAAAATAAGTTGAAGAGTCATGAGGGAAGTCAAAGAGTCAAAGGGGAATGTCAAGGGTGACCCCAACCTTTGTTATATATAGAACCTCATAACTCATAGTACATGCTTTTGGGAGCCAATACTTTGGCTAGGCATTTCTTAGAGAAGGCTTGGAGAGTATTGTGATGAGCCTTGGATTCTCCACAATGTATAGTAAGTACATCTCTTTAGAGAAGAAGGCAATGTTCACTGTAATGTTCACTATTAGGGCTAGTGGTTTTCAATGGTGTATCTACGGATGGAACTTTCTCTTAATAATATATAAAAGAGCCAGCACGTTTTCATGCATATGTTGTTATTGTAGTTGGACTATTCTAGTTTCTTTAGAAATGTATGTTATTTAACTTACGGATTTGTGTATGAACTATTTTGTATGCAATTGTATGAATATTGTTGAAGACGTGTTGTTGGTTTAACCCATCACTTTGGTTTGTATACTATTTAGCTTTCCAACTTCTGATGTCATTTCGCTCGTGTGTTCCTCTCAGGCTACATACTATTATAGGATTCTGAGGGACACACCTTTTTTCCCCTCTCTGTGTTAGAACCTCGATGCATCTCACTTGACTCGCTGCAAGTTCACACACTTGCTTACGACAAAGTTATCACACTTACCTCTGCATGCTACCCTAGTCAAGGTATTACTTTACTACCCACTACTGGGACTCCTACTCCAAATGGTCGGAGGTCTAGTTGGGACTTCTTACCAGGTAGATCCCTTGACATGTTAGCAGATCTAGAACCATCAACACTTATGGCGCTAGAAGGAGGGCTAGATGACAAGTTGAGCCCTCAAAATCTATTTTGAATCTCTGCACACCATCCATGACTTACATTACAACCTTAACTCTGCATGTTTTTCTCATGCACATGACTTCGAAGTGTCGGAGGATGTCACAGATGACTTGTCACGTATCAAGTACGATCATGAAGGGGGAGCAGTCTTGTTAAGACATAGAGTTTCCTTGTTATGCTTCTATGAAAGGAATGAAGTCCCTTTGGACAACATTTCCTATAGGTTGTTCACTTACATGTTCGACGAGCATGCTGACCAATGGTGTCACACATTTCCCTCAGCCTCTATTTACTCTTATGATCACATGATCGAAGAGTTAATTCGTGATTTCTATCATTATGACCACAAATCACTCAATAAAAAAATTATGGAATTACAGAAAGAACCCAATGAATCCATTGTGCAATTTTGGGACCACTTCTGTAATCTTGCTTTTCAAATCCTTGAAGATGAAATTGGTTGGAAAATTCTCAAGGAAATATTTTAGTATCTTCTTCACATATCTAAAAATACACATGAGTTGGAATCATTCAAACCCCTCCCAGCATATCTTGGTGTTATATCTTCCAAATCTAAGATGGAAAAGGTTGTTGTCACAAGTGACCCTCTGTCCTCTTCTCATTAAAAATCTCTAGCTCCACAAGACGAGGTGGGAGAAGTTGTGAACCCATACATTGAACTGTCACATCCTCCCACCCCACCTGCTCTGGATATCCGCGCAAATTCAAACTAAAATCTTGATGGTTGTCACATGGTCTTGTCTTCTCAACCTCTATCCTCTCGTCCCTTCGATCCTTCGAATTCTACTGTGTTGTGTTCACTCTTTCCAGGCTCCACCTCTATTTTTCACGAGGATTAAGTTGTCGATGGAGTTGGTGTTAAGCAGCCAACCTGCGCTATCATTTTTTATGAGTATGTGTGGGAATCTGAAGAAGAACCCATGGTGAAGGATGATCTCCTTTCAACTGCACCTCATCCACTTTTTCCTGACATCTTTTGTGATTTTTCAATTTACGATATTTCTTGTGAAAATCCATTCCAGGATGTTTCTACTTACAATCATTCACAGGACACTCAGGACGTCATTTCGTCATTTGATTATGGAGAGAACACATATTTCTTTATGAATCCACCCAATATGTCATCATTTATTTTTGGAAATTCATAGGGTGAAAATTTTTGTTCCTCATCAACCCCTTTGTACAATTCATCAAATCATGAGGATGTCGATGTACATCTCGAATTTTCTTATTGTGGTTATCATGATCTCTTCACTCACTCATTCGATCACGATTTTGATTCACTTGCTATTGATCTTTCCAAGGCACCAGTCTTTAATTATATACCTGTTGATGAAGTGGAAACCCCTCAAACCATGGAGGCACTTCAGCCTGAGCAGATAGTTATGTCAGATTATTGTTCTCATGAGGTCAATTCCACTCCTGGTCAGAAATTTTTTGAAACACCCCAGGCTCCTAATCACTCTCTTGTTTGCATTGAAGATCAATTTGATCCACAGATCTCACATCCTCCACTAGAATCACATGATCCTATCACTCATGCATTGGAGGATTCATATATAGCAAGTCATGTTGTTAAGCGAAAATTTTCTTCTTTCTGCATGTTTACTCGTTTGTCAATATCAAAAGAGTGTGCATGTTCATTGTCTGCGCATAGTGCGATGCTTCGTCACAGTATGTCTGCAGAGTGTTTGTCTTGCACTTTTACTCTTTTCTTTTCTGTGGACGCATTTAAACTTAGAGCATGTTTGTATTCATTGTTTTATCTTTCTTGCATGCTCGTTCACCTAAATACATTTATTGTCGACCATGCCTTTACCAACATGGGCCAACCAATGCATCGGTGGCTACATTGGAAGTAGCACTTTACGTGAGTAGGCCATGCATTGTTTATCTTAGGAGTAGGAGTAGTGTTTTCTTTCATGTTTTCTTTTATCTTATTTTCCTTTGCTTACTCACTTTTCTTTCTTTACTTCTATCTTTCGCTTTCTTGTTTGTTTTCTTGTTTACGCACCTATAGGATTAGTTTCCCATGAAACCATATTGGCTTCTTGAGATAAGCAAGGTGAACTACAAGAGGACTTGTACGACCCTCAACATTTAGTTATCTATCTATCCCCTCCCTTTATGAAGATATTGTGTTCTTTCAGTCGATGACACCATGATGGACAATACATTTTGTTTAGAGTGGGTCCTGGTGAAAACACAATGCTTGCACTTTTAACTAGTACCACCTACTGTAATCGGTTTTCTATTTTTGGTTAACCATTTTCAAATCAGTCAAGTAGAGTAAGGTGAAGGGGGAAACCTTAATAAGTATGTCAGAGGTATGTATAACATACTTCTCTGAAGGGACAACCTCTTCTTCTCTCAATAAGTCGAGATCCCTCTTCCGCCTCATGAAATAAATAAATGCCTATGCACAGTTCTCCGAAAATTAAAAAATAAAAAATAAAGGTGAAAGAACAGAAAGGCTTCTTGGGCAAAGAGTTGAAGCAAGCAACTCTGTCAAGGTATTGTCTAGGCTCACTGGCAGTGGAGTGATTCTTGTTTTCTTGAAGTGACTCCGTTGGGGTACTGTCGAGGCCTACTGACAACGGAGCAACACTAGAGATGAAACTAAAACTCTGACAATCTATATTACTTGTGCATCAATATACCCCTCATCCCCAATCAAAAAAACTCAGTTGACTTAGTTGGTATGTGTGTTGATCGATCAAAATAATGGTAGGGACTATATCTTTGACTCAAGCTAGTGAGGAAGCCATGATGATCAAAGAATCAAACAATACTTCCGGAGGAGTTATACTCGCTTTAAATGGGACAAGGTCCATATAGAGAGCTAGAGTTCTACAAATGTGTCACCAATGTTGTAGAAGCTACAACCACCCTCTGAAATTTTTCCTTCACTTAATTTTGGAGTCTCCCTCCTTAAATCTCAACAGCTTGTCTTGCACTGCCCAGGTATTTGTGCTTTCAATGATTTTTATATTTTGCTAGCTTGTGTTTTCTTACTTTCTTTATCATCTAACCACAAGCTGACCCCATGACTTGGTTGAAAACCAATTCTAGCACTGCCTTGATGATGTGTGAAATTATTGAGGGAAACCAGCCTTGCTCTCAAGAAATGCATAGTATAACCTAGCAGTGAACTTCGGCTCCAGAATTGTGTAGACCCAACTGCCAGCCTATCTTCAGCTAGGAAACTGCATAGAGTAGTCCAAGCCAGCAAGTGAGACTTCATCTCTAGAATTATGTAGAGCCAGTTGATAGCCTACCTTTAGCTGGGACAACTCAAACCAGAAATTGCATAGATCCTGAGAGGCAACCCAGAGCCACTCAGACTAGAAATTGTGCAAAACTTACTATGATCAGAAACTGCTCAGTGCATGAACTAGAGAGTTTCCCGGTCATTCCAAGAAATGTGCAATCTTTCCAGGAAGTGCATGGAAGTTTTCTTGGAAAGAAAGAAGCTAAGAAGAAAAGCATCCCTAGGAAGTATGGATCTATTATTAGTTTCTTGAAGGTGACACCTTTCCATCTTTACAAGTTTCTTCCAAGTGTCGTTGTTGTCCTTGATCTCAAGTGTATGCCTCATGAACTCCATTTTTCCATAATCTATGTAATGGACACCTCTAGAGCTCACTTATGCATTTGTTCATCAAACGCTAGCTTCCTTAGGAGATAATGAGGCCTTTAGAGCATTATCATCACTTTTTGGGGTGAGTTTTTCTTTTATTACCTTTTGTTGCTTTTTCTGTTGCTTTTGTTTATGTAGTTTGTGAGAGTGTTGTTTCACTTATTTTGTTGAACGACCACTGGCATTTTGACTTCTTTTAACTTGTAGAAGTGTTGTTTCAAGTTATAGATTACCTTCTCAAGTGTCTTATGAGTTTTCTTGTTTTGCACTAATAGTCATCGTTGTAGTGACTCCCTTCATATGCTTCATGTTCCTTCAGTTTGATCCATTGTTGCACTTGTTTTATATGCATACCTCTATAGTTAGTAAGATTTGCACTCATCCTTAAATCATCCTTCAGATCTTCTTGTTTGCACGCTCCCCTTGGGCAGATTTGGGCTCCCCTTTCCCAGATTCCACATTCACTTTCATGCACTACACAATCTGACAGCTCAAGGCCTCTACCTTGGCTTCTGGAATTGCATAAAGGTTTTCCTAGGCTAGATCCAATTGTGCATTGTGTAGTTTCAAGAGCTAGTCTCCCAGCTTGGTCACTAAGACTGTGCAATGCGCAATCTCTCCTAGGCCCTGACCCAGACTGACCTCTGCATTGTGTAGTTCTAATCATGTTGGCTTAGTGGGTCCTGACCCAAGTTCAAAGTTACTTGCACCAAACAAAACCCTACACTATTGACCCTTTTGGCATCAATACACTTAGCATGGACTGAAGTCTCACCTGAAGCAGTATGGGGGGGATGTTGGAACCAAGTTTCTGCATCCAGAAATCAGTGTGATGTCTTTTTATGCCCTAGATCTGCCTTCGCGCAGATATATAAGCCCTTTAGGGCTTGGGACTATAACTTCCTTCGAATGCTCCCTAGACCTCCATGAAGGTCTGTGATAAGCTTTTGCAGACCTTGAATAGATCAATTGTCTACTTATGCACACAGTAAGTTATCTTCAGGTAGGGATCTAGTCAGATCTACTTAAGTGTTTGATAAATGTAGTAGAAGGTATTATGATATTTGTGTAAATAGTTAACATGTATTTCTTTGAGTGAATAAGACTTATCTAGTAGATTCACGCATCAATACATCATTATTTCATAAAGACATTATTCCATCACAACATATATCGCAAACATAAACAATAGAGGTAAATAGATAAAACACATGAATTTCTTCAACAGTATTCTTTATTTATCTCCAGTATCAGGTTACAGACTCAAAATTGCCTTGTGCACTCATCTGCAGGGGTCCGTGCACTCAACTGCAGGCACTACTCTAGGTCTCTACGCACTTAACTGCAGTGCCTTTTCCGCCTCTAAGACTTACTTCTCTGCGCTATCTCTCTAAGACTCCATCCGTTCATACCCATAGACATAGACATAGATATGCCTTAGACTCTCTAAGACATACCCATTTATACAATCCCATGGTCCGCGGACCATGGGTAGATCTCTTAACCGACTCAACTTTACATAAACAAGGGTAAAATCCTTTTTTGACTCCTAACTACCTACGCGCTCTGCATCCACAATTCACGGAGACTTTACATCTTTTCATCAATATTTACAACAAAACTTGGGTTTTTAACCCCAAAACTGATCCAGGGGACCCCATCCCAATAGGTCCCCAACACAAAGGTCATGACTCACCCTCGAGTCACTTAGCTGGTGTGGTGATCTTGTTGTGAAGATCCCCCAACTCTACCTGCACAACTACGACCTTAGTAGCACTTTGTGTAGCTACCTTCTTGACTTTCTCAATGAGATGCTCCATAGTTGGCCCTTCTGCAGCTAGCTTCATTATTTGTTGAGTCATCGACAAGCCCATTGGCTTCTCCTAAATGTTGGTGGTAACCTGGTTAGCCTCATCTAACCAAGGTCCCAAACTTGCCTTCAGCATGGCCTCCTTCCTCTGAGCTACTTCAACCTGCATGCGAAGCTATTTCCCTTCTTGCAGCTTGGCAAGGTGATGCCCTGGAGCAACTGAGCACGTTGTCGCCCTGACCTCATCATACTATTGTTGGATCTCGTGAACCTCTATATTGAGCATCTACAGGTTTGGGTCTTCCTGCAAAGTCGTGACCAATTCCATTGCCTACTTGAATAAGGCTAAGCAGCCAGCAACTACGGCATCCAATGTGGTCATTCCTTCTATGATCGTGGCTCCGCATTGTTCCCTAACTTCGAGCGGAGTCAAAGGTTGTGATTTGAGATGCAACTTCATGATCTTCAAGTTGAGCTCAAATTGAACTCTCGCAACTTCAACCTTTGCCTCGCAGACGCCTGCAGCTAATATTCAAATCATGTCCTCTAGTTGTGCGTCCTCAAGTATGTGCAACTTCGGCACTTTTATGCACGCCTCTACAAATGTGGCCGCTAGCTTGGAGCTCTGTGACTAGATAGTATCTCTTTCCTTCAAGGCCTATGTTTTTCGGTGAACATTTATTCATTTTTCACCCAGTACTCGCTAATTAAACTAAGAGTGCATTGCTCCTAAGCTCTCAACTCCAATGTCACTCTTGTCTACAGTGCATGAAGGAATTCATTGGGGAGTGCTGCAATATTTAGGTCAATGTTCTTAAGGGTACTTATGATGATCTTTTCATTCGTTGATTCTGTGCTTAAGGACCCCTCTAGTAAAGCAACTATTCTAAGGTCCATTGTCCTTACCAGTTCTGTAGCCTAACTTGTCCCTGGTGCCAGGCTCATTTGTGTGGCACTCGCTTGACTTGCGCCCACCTGTATCCTGCTAGTTTAGATATGTAGTTCACATAGATCCTTCTGGACATTCCCCAGCAACTGCATGTATTATTGCTCGAATTGCTACAACAGTTCGGAAGTAACATCCTGCACCTTTTCACCGATCTCGTCAAGATCGCCCTCTATTAGGGTGATGGGATCTACCTGCATTTTAGCCAATTTCTTATTTTTGTGGGAATCCTCCTGCTAATACTTTTTGCACTTCCTTGGCCAGAATGGGGTGCTCTGCCCCTCATCTTTGCCTCCACCTTATTCAGATTTCTCTTTCTCCTCATTTTCAGGTGATGGAGATTTTTCGCCCTGCTCGGAGTTGCGTTGTTCTTATTCAACCTATTCCTTTGCAGCACACTCTTTTCCCATTCAAGCTTTCTCTTCGGCTTCCTTCTTCCACTACGGGGCCAACTTTTGCACTGCATGTTTTGTTGCATCCTTCTGTTTCTTCTCAGTTGAACTCCCCATAACTTTTCTACTACCTACATCTAAGTCGGACAGGGTGTGCCAATCTACCAGAAAGCATCATTAGTGACCAAATACGAAAAATCGAAGCACTTCTGATGCGGTTCCTTCTGTGCCTGAATGTAGATGTGGTGCAAAACTACCTTAAATGTAGCATACGCAGACAGTTGCTCATACAAGGTTGGGGACAACCTTAGGCACTGGTTGATGGCCATGCAAAAGTTTTCTTTCATCAACACCTAGAAAATCTATGTTTCTATGACCCATGTGGGGTCCTTCATGGCCCAGAGGGAGGCGAAATGTGCAGCCTCCAGCAATCCTTTCTTCAATAGAGGAAATTGACTATCCTCTGGCAAGTCCCAGATGACCAACACGATGGAGAGTAGCAACCACACGTAGTGGAATGGCTTGCTCTCATCCTGGACCTCATGACAATTCGCAAGGAATTCATTGCATAAGCACATGACCAGTTAAGTTGCACACCCTCTATGCATCATGGAGCTAATGATATCACAGGCGTAGGAACCTTATCTGTGCAGCACTTCCTCATAACCTTTCCAACCAGTATTTGGGTGGCAATATTCATCACGTGATTGTTGATGGACGTGATGGAATAACCACGTGGATTTTTGACAAGCTCAAATTTATTTTTCATCTTCTCCGCCAAGTCTCTTTTGCCTGCCTTTCCACCAAAATCCTTGGTCGGATTCAAACCCTTGTGTGGTAGGTGTTTGATCTTATGGAGGAGAATATCCGTGATGGGTATAGGTGCGCCAAGCCATAAGCACCCATTGTGCACTAGAGTAAGTAGTTGTTGCACACAGGTGGTGTTAATATTAGTGTGGTAGTAGTGGGGCACCCACAGCAGGTTCAACAACCCAGAGTTCTCCACTCCACAGATCCATTCAACTATCTCCAACTTAGTGACACCTGAGTCTAGGTAATACGCGCGCCTCATATAATTTTCTATCACGACGTGATGAAATCGCTCATGGTCAGCCAGGTACCAATCCTCCATTTTTAATATGGGAACCTATGCAAGGCATGGACCTTCAAAAGTTATCTGCTCTGGAAATAGGGGTGTATGAATAAGGAACTTATCCTAGTCCGGGTCCTTAGGGACCTTCCTCTTCCCTTTTCACAAATGGATATACTTAGGAAACTTGGTGAGGGGCTCCGCTCCCTCAATGTCTTGTTCAGCTTCCAAATCCACCGCCTTCTCAAGTTGTTTGTCCTTCTTCTGCGTCTAAGGGGCAACATGTTTCCTAGGTGACTCATGCACTAGCACTGACCTCTTATACTTGTCTTTCTTTGTCTTATGGGTTTCTCGCACATGTGTAGGCTTCAATCTAGGCGACCTTGGCACCGTAGGCATAGGATCCATAGTTTCCATGCTCACAACCTCTCGAGCAGCTCCTTAGGATGCAATGTCTCCCCCAGTGCTCACAGTCTCAGTAGGGCTCAGACCCAACATGGTTTCCAGGATAAATTTATGATTTCATTCAGGAAAATTAGCAAATTCAAGGCTCGTAACCAAATCCTCAAAGAACGAATGGCTCATAAGCAATAGAAAGCTCATCTCAAAAACTCTAAGTGTGCAAAGTGTTCTCTGTTGGACCAGCGCGCAAAATTTATAGGAGTTTTTGAATTCAAATCTGACTGTTCCCCTAAAATTCGATCATTAATGTTGGTTTGGTGGCAGATATTCAAATATTTTAGCCTTAAATGTCACTCGCCCGCTCCTTTTAACCATCTCCTAGCCGTCAAATCATGAACAGTGACTCTAACATTCAGTTTTTGGCTATGTTGTGCAATATCTTCTTTCATAGCGCAGCTCCCTTCGCATAGCTTTTGAAACTGTAACATCACCATTTTGCAAGCAGTCTTCTTACCGCAAAAGTCCTTAAATCTGGGAAGTGTAGTTTATAGTCCTAGACTCCCTTGCACCTGCCTGGAGCACTAAGACTTTCCTGTCGTCATATTTTCATTGAGCCGGATCTCTTGTATATGGCTTCAATCAGCTTCCATTTACCCTTCCCGAAAAAGGTTCTCCATTCAACTTTGTGAGTTGAACCGTGCCTCCATCTGTGATCTCTTTGATGACATATGGACCCAATTAGTGCATCTGAAACTTTCCTAGAAACTTAGCGAACTCACTATCATATAATAAAACCAAATCATTTACCTTGAACGTGCACATCTTGATGTATTGATCGTGCCATGCTTTTTCACGCTCCTTCTACACTTGTTGATGGAATCCAGCTAAGAATCTGTCTTCTTTGAGCTCCATCAGTTGCATGAGTTGTTCTTCCAAGGCTCTGCGGTCCACCATTCCTATGAAAGTTGTTATGCATAGACTAGGCACGATATATTTCATAGGCATCATAGCTTCTATGCCATAGACCAATCCAAAAGGTATCTGAACTGTTACATTTTTTCAAGTAGCCTTGTACACCCATAACACTGTAGGTACATGCACATTCCAGTCATTGCGTTGTGCATTGCAAATATTTGTCAGTGTGTTCTCCAAGGTTTTATTGAAGGCCTCAACTGTTCCATTAGCCTGAGGATGATATGGTGTTTTCTTTTAATGATAAACCTGGAATTCCTCAGTTAGGGCGCTGATTGTTTCATTGAGGAAGTGCATACCCCAATCACTCATCAACACTTTTGTGCAACCAAACCTGGTTAACACATACTCAAACAAGAATTTAGCTACTATGGCTCCTATAAAATCCTTCATAGGTTGTGACTCTACCCATCTGGTTAGATACTTCGTCGCGATGATGATATGGCGTGCACTTGTCTTCTTTCCTGGAGGCTGGATTGGCCCCACAAAGTCAATTGCCCATTTTTCAAATGGTTGTAATGATACTTGAGGATTTAAGGGAAAATCATCCCTCTGCAATGGTCGACCCATTCTCTAACACGCATCACATGCTTTATAATATGCTTTGGTATCCTAACATAGGCCACTACAACCCTGTGCACAAGATCTTCTACATTATTGCTTTTCCTGCATAATGTCCTCCTGCAGCCCCACCATGATCTTAAGTTAGGATGCTACTTTGTTCAAAATCAGGCACATATCTTTGCAATATCTCATAAGCACCCATCTTATACAAATGGTCGGTGATCACTGAAAAATCAGCCACGCACACCACTAGTTCCCTCTTTTGCTGACTGGTATATCCTTTTGGAGCTGCTCTGGTAGTCAAGAAGAGGATAATATCTGCAAAATAATTATCTGTTATGCGCACTGTGAAGAGATGTGCATCAGGCAATCCCTCCTCCAAATTATTAGGCTCCTCCCCCATTTCAATTCGTGACAGATGGTCAAGTCTTGCATTCAACTTTCCTGGCTTCATAATTACTTCAAAGTCATATTATTGAAATAGCAACATCCATCGGCAAATCTTTCCCCCCAACACAAGCTTATTGACCATGTATTTCAAGGCAGAATGGTCGATGTACTTTTTGAAATGTCCCAGCACATAATACCTGAACCTTTGAAGAGCTTACACCATAGTCAATCCCTTGCACTCTATCATTGAGTAATTCTTCTCGGCTTTGGATAATTTCCTGCTCGCAAATGCTATAGGGTGATCCATCTCTCCTTCACCGGCCTATGTTAGCACTTCTCCCAATTCAATACACAAGGCATCAACGTGCACGTCGAATTCCTTCTTCCAATCAGGGAAGACCAAAATCGGCGTGGTAACCATCTTTTCTTTCAATACATCTAGATTACACTAGCATTCTTCATGCCAACAGAATGTAGCGTCCTTCTTCAATAGCTTCTCCATAGGCATAGTAATCTAAGCATAATCCTTGATAAACTTCCGATAATATCCATAATGGCCCAACATTGCGCGCAAATATTTGACACTCCTCGTGGCCTCCAAATTTACTATCACCGTGATCTTGGCAGGGTCCACCATCAGCCTTTACTTTCATACCACATGGCCCAGTAAAATTCTAAAAGGGACATAGAACAAACACTTCTTCAGGTTTAGCGTGATCTAGTATCCTCGGCACGTATCCAACATTAAGCGTAGAATAGCTACATGGAGCTTTACTAACCCAAAACTTTGCTCCTGTCTTCAAGTGCAATGTTAATCTGATGGTTCCCATAGAATCCATCAATGAACGGGCAAGCTTCCTTCCCTCCAACATTTTCCAACACCTCATTTGTAAATGGTTTTAGGACAAGGATCATGGACGCAGGGATCATTAAGCTTTCTTAGATCTACGCAAATCCTTGTTTCTCCCTTCTGTTTCTTTTCCTGGGCCACCATCGGGCTTACCCAATCAGACTCTTCAACTGGTTCAATGATTCCTGCTTCTAGCATCTAATCCATCTCTAAACGAAAATTTTCCTTGTATATGGGATTAAGGCGATATGGTCTCTACTTGATAGGCTTCGTGTCTAGCTTGAAAGTAGTTTTCATCACCCCCAGGTCACCTATGATGCCTTTCAGGTCCGAAAATTTTTTAGGAAAAATATCTTGATACTCACAGAGTAACTCAGCAAATTTTTCCATTGTGGCATCATCCCAGTAATCTCTGCTCTTTGCCAATTTTGGCTCCACTTCAGTACGAATGTTCACTTTCTTGGTTTTCAGCAATGTGGTGATGTCTGGATTTTCTATCTATGGACCCTTGACCCCGCAGTGCCCTTCGGCTTCTAGGGTATTAATATTTCTTAGATCTTCATCCTCCCCCTCAACAGTCACATTATAGAATTCTAGTGCATGGCGCAGTTGGGTGCTCCAATCTAGTTGAACCAACTCCAAAGGATCCTGCAGAATTCTGAAGATCGCCACCTTAACCTCTTGCAGAGCATCATCAATGCTTTCAAACCCATCTTCAAAATTGAAGGTCATTAAGAAACCTTCCCTTAATATATCTCACTCTGTGGTGCCATGGTGGAGCTCAGTTTCCAGGTACCAATTCATAGGGATTATATCCAAAGTATGACAGAATAAGTGCACACACTTTGGCTAGGGCTCTACTCTGTAAACTTTAGTCCATTTCACCAAATGATCGCGTGATCATTTCTTCCATCATATTTTTTAGTTAATCTCACTTTAGGATGACCAAATCACAACCTCGTCATTCTCCTGTAATTGCACCATTCATCAAAGTTGTCCTTGTGTGTACCCCATCATCGTGCAAGCGTAGTGCAATACCAAATATAACACTTGGAAGAGATGATCCTCAGGGACTTCTCTTTCAAATGGATCCAAAAATTTATCTACATCATTTAAACCATCATAATAGGGTAAATTTACTACCTCCAATGAAACACAATGTAGTGATTTAGTCATCATGTTGCAGTGCAGTGTAGATACTTCATGAAGCCTATTCTACCAATGCTCCAACTCCTCATCTAAATCTGAGGTATAAGAGATTTCGCGGTCCCATGAAATCCGTCCATCAACTATTGGATTAATCCATTCTTGGTCTCACACTATTATTTTTTAAATCTAATCCAAGTCACCGTCACTTTCTTCATATTCACGGACTGGTTCAGTATAGTACGGCCCTTCTGCAAGGTCCAATGGCACTACAATGCGAAGTGACTTTCTTTCAAACAACATTGTTCATTTTTGCAAGTTTATGACTCCATTCATGTCAATGGCCCAATCAATTCTGAGGAGGGTGAGATATGGATTACTATCATCAACGATCAATATTACTTCAAAATTAGCCAGCACACTCACACCTTCTATATCTACGGTGACTCCACATAGTCGTACCATAGGGATACTCTTCTGTTGGTTTGCCATTCTCAGTTGAATCAAAGACCACTGCAATGCAAGTCTCCCCATTCTCTCCCATGTCTGTTTAGGAAAAACATTCGCGTCAAATCCCAAATACAAAATAACCTGGTCCATCTCATAATCTCCTATCTGCACAGTGAGCCTCATTTCTCACCCAGTTCTTGCCTTATGTTTGCCAATCTTTCTAACTATGTGGTATCCAACAGGAGTATTTTTCTTACCAACACACTTTTTTGTCAACTCTTGTATCCCCTTCACAGCCTTCCTATCACGCAGAAGTTTCATGCAGGTTTCCAGGAACATGGTGAGTACAGAGGGATCAATCTCTGTGGGCACGTTGGTTTCTGGTAGTTTGTCCTAACTTCCTGAGGTAGATGCCTCAGCGAATATTTTCTTCTCTTCCATAAATGTCTCGTTCGCATGTTCTATATCGAAGATGACTTCCTTTTCTAGGGCCTTACGGACCCATCCATTCTCTTTAGTTTGTTTTCCCTTGTCATCCCCAGTCGTTACTCCACTTCTCAGCACTATATTCACATTTGGATCCTCCTCACGGGGCTCAGCCCTCATCATTTGTAAGTTCTATGTAGGGCATTGAGATTGTGCCTTCTTATCCTACATATTAGCTATCATCAAAGGGCATTCTTCTATCATATGGTCAAACTGAGTGCAGTATTGGCATGACAGGTGTATATGACTCTGACACTCCCACGCGTAGTGCCCTGTTGTCCTGCAGTTATAGAAAATAACATGTCCATGACCTCTACGAGGTCCTGCTCCTCCTCAGCCTCATCTTCACCCCTGATATCCTCTGCGCGCTCCCCCAACACCCTGATTCAGAGGCTGAGTTTTTTCTTTCATTTGTTATGTAGGCATTCTTTCCATCATCAATTTGTTGCTACGATAGTGGCACTCATCGTGACCCGCCGATTTGTAGAAATCGCATAACAATTGTTGTGGTGTTTGAACGAACTTTTGTAGCAAATGAAAATTATCTATCACATTTTTTCCAGCCACCTAGAAAATAGCACCCAATAGCGTGGGCCTCATTCTTGGTCCTACTGGAGCTTCCTGCCTCAGCGGAAATTGGTCCCCCCCCCCCGGTAATATAATTCGTGAAGACAAGGCATTGATCTTTATCATGCCCTTGGCTCTTGCACTTGAGGCACCAAACTTCCCCACATACCTCCAGCCTAGCCTCCTTTTCTTTTTTCAAGCTCTGCAATTCCAAGCAGAGGTTCTGCAACTACGAGTGAATTTGTTGAACTCCCAAAGACGTGTCCTAAATAGGCATTTCATGCAATATCATTACGATTTCCAGGGCTTTCGCCTAAGTCCCTATCTTCTGTTGTGATAAAGCAATCCTCAGGTGGGTCAATAGTGAGGCTATAAACCACTTGCAGTGCTGACTATCTATGAGTTGCATGTTAGCTTCGTAGATCACACACTTCAATCTTTGATCTAACTCCCATGGCATTTCACCAGCCCTCATCATGATTTTCTTGAACCCAACTACTGATTGTGAGTCAGACTTAGGTTTACTAAATTCTTTGTTCAAAACAACCTTAGTGTCTGCTACCGATGCCTAAGGGTTATCAGTGCAGTACTTAATGTACCAGGTTAGTTTGCGATCCTACAGAGTGGTAACTAATTGCGCTTTCTTTATAATGTCATCAATGACCTGCTGTGTAGCCCATACAGTAGTCACGACGAACCAGAACTAATTTGTATCTTCACTCCCTATACCTTTGAAAATTGGCATCTTTACTGAGTTCGACATGTTGAACAACAATGGTGGAGTTGGTGTGGGCGAAGGTGTATTCTATAGAGGTGAAGGTGGTGGTGGAGTTGATGGATGATGTATCCATGGAAAACCTTGTCTTATCAGCTAGACCACACTCCACAATGAGGCCTATACCGCTCCTTCATCATCACTCGAAGGAGGTCCAATAAACTGGCTATATTCAGGACCTGTTTTCCCTCGATCCCTAAATATTTTTCCACTTCGCGTAGCTCTGAACATCAAGGAAATGGCATAACCTATTTTTCACACAACAGAATCTTAATCTAGGTATTCAAATATTTTAGATACTTACCTCGCGGTTCTTTGAAGAAGCATCGCTCTACTTCCTGTAGCTAACTGAGGTATCAACTATGAATTCTGTAACAAATCCTCTTATAACCCAATCAAGCCAATGATCAACAGCGTGCGCAATCTTATCTTTGGAATCTTCCAACCTCTACACTAGCTCTTGAGTCCACACTATTGGTTCGTCAAGCCTCTACCTTCCTTGGCCATTTGCCAACTTAGCTATCCACTCATATATCTCGATTGGGAAGGTGCAAAAGAAAATTTCATGTATTTCTGTGTACAAATATCTATCCAGCCACTACTCTTTTGATAGGCACGTATTTTTGTTCTCTTGTGACATGAATTCATGGATCTTCCTATCCAACCACTTCTCAATTTCCTTCTTGGTTGGATTCCAGTGATGCAACATCACACATCTCTTTCTGCAGATCTCGGTCCCGGCAATGGAACCATTTGGTGGCTTAGTGAGTCCTGACCTAGGTTCAGAGTTAGTTGCGCCAAACAAAACCCTAGACTACTAACCCTTTCGACATCAATCCACTTAGCGCGGACTAAAGTCTCACCCGAAGCAATATGGGGCGATGCTGGAACCAAGTTTCCACATCCAAAGATCAGTGTGATGTCTTTTTATGCTTTAGATCTACCTCCGCATAGATCTATAAGCCCTTTAGGGCTTGGGACTATAACTTCTTTTGAATGCTCCCTAGACCTCCGTGAAGGTCTACGATTGGCTTTTGCAAACCCTGATCAGATGAATTATCTACTTATGCACACTGTAAGTTATCTTCAGGTCGGGATCTACTCAGATCTACTTAAGTGCTTAATAAACATAGCAGAAGGTATTATGATATTTGCGTAAATACTTAACATGTATTGTGTTAAGTTAATAATACTTATCCAATAGATTCATGCATCAATACATCATTATTTCATAAAGACATTATTTCATCATAGCATATATCACAAACATACACAACAAAGGTAAACATATAAAACACATGAATTTCTTCAATAGTCTTCTTTATTGATCTCCAATATTAGGTTATAGACTCAAAACTTCCTTGCGCACTCAGTTGCAGGGATCCGCGCACTTAGCTGTGGACACTACTCCAGGGCTCTGTGCACTCAGCTACAGAGCCTTTTCCCCCTCTAGGACTTACTTTTTTGCGTTATCTCTCTAATAGTACATTTGTTCGTATCCATAGACATAGACATAGATCTGCCTTAGAATCTCTAAGACACAACTATTTATACAATCCCATGGTCCGCAGACCATGAGTAGATCTCCAAACTGACTCAACTTTACATAAACGAGGGTAAAAACCCTTTTTGACTCCTAACTACCTATGTGCTCCGCATCCACAATTCGCGGAGACTTTATATCTTTTCATCAAAATTTACAACAAAACTTGGGTTTTTAACCCCAAGACTGACCCAGGGGACCCCATCCCAACAAGTCATCAAGCTTCCTTGCTAACTATTGGGATTGCACAGTGTGTTGTTCAAACAATTAGTTAGTCACCCCCATCATTCAAAACTGTGTAATCCCTCTCATCAAATGCCCGGATTGTTGCTTTATCATGTTGTGAAGTTGGATTTGTAAGAGTTAATGTTTGCTTTCCATGAGTGTCATTTCTATCCCATAGGTACCACAATCATGAATCACTTCTCTCCAGTAGTCATTGTACCATGGCACCAAAGAGAGTTGTTTCAAGAGTGACCACTGAAAGAAATACTGGCGAATAAGTTAAGAAAGCACCAGTTAACTTTCAAATACATGCAAATACCCAACTATTTATAGAAAACGAATCAACATTAACATGGCAACAAAACCAGCGGTAGTGGCAGAAGGCAACAATCTGGTATAAGATCAGGGGAAAAGGAAATTATTGACATAATAAAGGAAGAACAAAGTTGTAGGGTGAAAGCATATTCAATATTCATGCAAGCAGCTTCGATAGCAAAAGCAAAAGGAAGCATAGGACACAGACAACAGAGCAGAGAAATAGAGAAGAGTAGAGCTTACAGGTAGCATAATTGAGATCGCAGCAAGTAGAACAAGAACCAAAGAAAGAATGGGAGTCGAGAAGGAAAGAACAGGAAAAGAAGCAGAAACAGGAAGAAGAACAAAGGAAAGGTGCAATGACATAGAAAATAGTGCCAATATAGGTTGATGAGCTAGAAAATCCAATAGTTGAGGAAGAGACTGAATAGTTGCAAGTTCCCTCACCAAATCTAAGCATAAGAACCAAGTCCAGTTAGAGGTCGACAGGTACATGGAGAAGCTAAGGCAAGAGGCCACCAGGGATGACTTGGAGTTGAGTGCACCAAAACATGCAAAAGTCCACTAGTGATTCTGTCATGGTCTATACCATGTTGCACATGCTTTAGGATGAGACAGACACAAGTTCCAAGACCATATACCCAAATGCCATGGAGGCAACAGTCTTCTTTCACCAAGACAACATCAAGCATTTTGGGGACATCACATTACCAAGCTTGGCATCAGTACATGACCGAGAAGCATCAAGTGGATGTTTCTGAGTTGTTCTTTCCCCAAACCTCATATTCATAATTTTTTATCTTGTTAGGTTGCCTCTAGCCTATTTTGTCTCACAAGGTACATGTCGAAAATGTGTATTATTTGTAATTGTGTTGTAAGTGAAATTCCAAGTGTCACTAGTGGAATGTGAATAGTCACTATGTATTGTAATGAGTTATTTGTAAAGGAAGTTGAAGAGTCATGAGGGAAGTTGAGGATTCAAAGGGGAATGTCAAGGGTCACCCCACCGTTTTTTATATATAAAACCTCATAACTCATAGTATAGGCTTTTGGGAGCCAATATTTGGTAGGAATTACTTAGAGAAGGGTAGGAGAGTATTGTGATGAGCCTTGGCTTCTCCACGGCGTAGAGCGAGTCCATCTCTTTAGAGGAGAAGGTGGTGTTGATTGTAATGTTCCACTATTGGGGCTATGGTTGTCAATGGTTTATGTATGGATGGAACTTTCACTTAATAATATATAATAAATCCAACACATTTTCATGCATATGTTGTTATTGTAGTTGGAATATTCTAGTTTCTTTAGCAATGTATGTTATTTAACTTACGCATTTGTGAATGAAATATTTTGTATGCAATTGTATGAATCTTGTTGCAGACGTGTTGTTGGTTTAACCCATCACTTTGGTTTGTGGACTATTTTTCTTTCCATCTTATGATTTCATTCTTCTCTTGTGTTCCTTTTAGGTTGCGTACTATTAAAGGCTTCTAGGGACACACTTTCTTTTCTCCTCCATGTGTTAGAACCCCCATGCATCTCACTTGACTCACTACAAGGTCACACACTTACTTCCGACAATGTTTTCACACTTACCTTTGTGTGCTACCATAGTCAAGGCATTACTTTACTACCCACTAGTGGGTCTCCTACTCCAAACGGTTTGAGGTCTAGTTGGGACTTCTTACTAGGGAGATCCCCTGACATGTTGGCAGGTCCAGCACCATCAATAGAAAGGAGGTTATATGGTTGAAGAATCTTTTGTCAATATTCATTGGGAAAGCTCTAATTCCTACTCTAAAAGGTTGAGAAGAAACATCAAGTTGTTTGGAAGACCCTGGAGGTTTGTATCTATTTATGTACATTTGAAAGTTTGTTATTGATTAGGTTTTTGTTTGTAAAGGTAAATCTCTCGAATTTTGATATCATGTTTTACATGCTTAGTGTTTTCAATCATTTTGATTGGAGGGATTTGTTATCGATCTGTTTGATTGGGAATAATTTGTTACCAATTGGAATAATTGAGAAGTTGAGGCTTTGTGTGCGAGACATTACCTAGGAGGACATTTAGCGAACATTATGTGTTGATGTCTAGTTCCCGAAGAATGGAGTGTGGCGTTGGTCATGGAGCTATGACCTCAGATACACACCTAGATTCATGGGTTTATGGTTAGTAAGTAAGCTTGATGGTACCTAGAGAGGCTGAAATATTTAGTCCATATTAGTCCCACTTTGATAGATTACTCTGGTAAGGATTCTAGTCCATGTAATTGCAGTGCCTAAATTGTTGTAGGACCTTGGATAGATTTCCCTGGTCAATAATCTAGTCCATGGAATTGCGGTGCCTAAAATTCTTCATGGTTCATGTGTTCTGAGATCTTCCTTGTACTTGTACTAATGAATACCTCCCTAGTTAGGAGGGAGTGTTGAAATATGTAACTAGGTTTGGTCTTCATAAATGTAATTGAGATGTACTTATCAAAAGAATGAAGAAAATATTATTATTATTATTTCTATGACTTATTAAATCATGGGTTTCATTCTTGAGTCATCATGTTTTAGGTCAAACTCCTCGTTGATGACTTCTAGTATTTATTCAGATTCATTAGAGTCATTGTACATTAAAATAGGCCCTTCTTGGGCTTTCAAATCATGTAAAAAGAATTATTTTTTGAGTCAAAAATGAATATAATCTCATCCACACCAAGTTGGCCTCAAGGCAAGTAATTTGACCTCCATGGAAAGTTATAAATACAAGGAAATTCAAATTCATTTGGAGCATCTCATTCTCTCTCACATAGGTCAATCTCTGAAAATGGAATCTAGAAAAGTGCGAAGTTGGTAAAGGGATAGAAAATGAGCTGGAAAGAATTGTGAGTTTCTGGAAGGAGATAGAAGACCTCAAGATCGAACTTTTGGGGAAAATCTTATTGAGTTCTAAGGTGCATCAAGGGAGATCAAAGTCTTCCAAGTCTGTTCAAAGCTATTGTTGCTACTACTACTAGGTCGAAGTTGTTGTTGATGCTACTAGGTCGAAGTTGCTTTCAAAGGGTTATCATCTGCAAGAAAAATTCAGGGCTGAATTGGTGTGGAGGAAATCTTTGTCTCAGTCTAGAGTCCTAGATTATCTTGAGAAACTATTGAAGAAAGAATCTTTGATTGGGTTTTCCCCTAGATAGGGGTTTTTCCCTGGTAGTCTTCCTACATTTTTTGTCCTTGTGTTATGGTTTTGGTAATTGCTTGATGATATAAAAGATAAAAGAATAACATAAAGATAAAAGAATTACAAGTAATTATCTATATAAGAAAATATTTATGCCTTTTTGGTTTTCTAACAAGTTGAAGGTAGATTCTACCAAGATGGAGGCCATAATGAAGTGGCAAATTCCTATTAATGTTTATGAGGTCAGTTGTTTTGTTGGGGAAGAATAATACTTGAGGAAATTTGTCAGTAGTTTATTCAGGGGAGCATACTACTTGAGGAAATGCATAGCCTCATTTTTAGTAGTAGTAGCACCACTCCATGCTATAAAAATAAGTGGCCAAAGTTTCCAATGGGAAAAGGGTTAGAAAAGGACCTTTGAGGAGTTAAATAAAAATTCCAGTTAAGCATTATTTCTTGCATTACCAAACTTGTAATAGTAGTCCTTTGAAGTGGAAACAAATGTGAGAGGTATGTTGTTGGAGTGGTATTGATCCAAGGAGGAAGGCATGTATGCTATCATTATGAAGTATTTCATGGGATGGTTTTCAATTACCCTACCTACAAGAAGGAACTTCGTGTATTGATGAAAGCTATGAAGAAGTGGAAACACTATCTGATAGGAAAGGAGACAATAATCCACACAGATCACCACCTGCTATAGTACCTGCAAGCCCAAAGTAAGCTACAGTAGACCAGCCATTACAAGTGGATGTGTTTTCTATATCAATTTCATTTATATATCAAGTACAAGGATGGAAACACAAAAAAGTTGGTCAACGTGATTTCAAGGCCACCCACACCAAATATTACAGCTTGGGGGAATTTGATGCACATGGAGCCATTCACCCATAATGTAGATAGAGAGGCATATTCAGAGGATGAGGTCTTCAAGGAGGTGTTTTAATAGTTATACAGCTAGATTCATGTGCGCGATAGTGACAAAACAATTGACTACCATCTTCAAGATGGGTTACTCTATATGTTGGATAAGTTATGTGTTCTTAAAGGTGATAAATTGCAGTTGATTAGAGAGGCCCACACCTCCAAGGTTGTAGGTCACTTTTGTGTAGGGAAGATAGTGTTCAACTTCCATAGGTATGTGTATTGGCCAAATGTGCAAGAAGAGGTAGCTAGGTTCATAATAGGATGAATTATTTGTTGTGCCAATAAGCCGAGTAATAGGAAATAGGGTATATAACATCCTTTACCTGTACCCACTCATCCTTGGAAAGCCATTTTCATGGAATTTGTAGGAGGTTTACCAACATCTAGGAAGGGAGATAACTACATGTTTGTGGTAGTTTAGAAGTTCAGTAATATGTGTGCTCTAATTCCCTATAAAAAGACCATTAATGGCTAAGAAGCAACAAACTTGTTCTTTGGACAAGTTTAGGTGCACTTTGGGATACTAAGGAGAATCATTTGAGATAGGGACACAAGATTTCTCAGTGCATTTTGGACTATTGTGGGTGAATATGAACACGAAATTTAAGAGGTATGCAACATTCCATTCACAGATAGATGGATAGACATAAGTAATCAACAGGACTTTGATGTAAGTTTTGACGGGGTATAATTAGAATAATATGAAGAATTGGGATGAAAATATGGTGCATATACAACACTCTTATAATAGATTGATCCATACTACTACTTTTAAGTCCCCATTTGAAACTTGTTTTGGATATTTGCCACCTTCACCTTTGGATATTACATATGGGTAGCAAGGAGGGGTGAGGGAGGATCTCATAGGGAAGGCCTTAAGGGCACAAAAAATTGTGGAGAAAAACAAGAAAATACATTTATAGATATAGGAGGAACTATGTAAATCATAAGAAAAATATAAGCCTAATCTTGATCAGCACATAATACAGAGGTCATTTAAGGTGGGAGACGTAGTATGGTTATAGTTTAACAAGGAGAGGCTATAGGGTCCTTGTAATAAATTAAAGCCCTATAATATGATCCCTTTTAGATACTATGAAGGGTGGGAGATAACACCTATCAAATCATTACGCCCATACATGCACATTTACGTAGTGGTGAATTTAGAGAATTCAAAACTCTATGAGCCTTCCATGCTAGATTAGAAAGAGGAACAGGTCTTAAATTTTGTAGAGGATTTGGCACTGGATGCTCAGGAAAGAGTTGACTAAGGATATCATTTTTTAGAATAGATCTAGAAATACAAGATAGGAATATCATGACCTTTGGTATATTGGGTAGAAAGGATAACTTCTAGGAAATGCTAAATGGTAAACCTGAGAGAAGATGGAGGAAAAAATCCCTCACCTCATTCAATAGACGTTTTTAGGGACCAAAATCCTCCCAAAATTTGGTGTGATATAGATTGGATAATTATATTGTTTTTCATTCATATTTATGATTTTGGAATGGAAAACGTGGAGGAATCGACTCATGGGACCATTTTTACTAGTGGGATCTAGTTTGGAAAATTAGAGTTTGAAACCTTTGAGGAGCACATTGGGCATCAAATGAAAAAAAACTGGGGGTAAACCTTTGTCGCTTTAGTGTAGCACCCTTTTTTTATATTAAAAAAAAAAAAATACCTTTCTAATGGCACAATAATTTCCTCAACAAGAGTTTGTATGCAAAATCTATGCCACTCGGAAGTGGATGTTCCTATTTTCGCCACCATAACTCGAGAGGATGTTGTGTCATCCCCTTTTATTCATGGAAAAGGGGCTAGACACATGATCTTGATGGAAAATACTCTATAAGAGTCAATATTGTAACTCTAGTTAAGAGTTGAATGAGTCAAACCTAACCACCAATACATTATTAGGTTTTGTTATAACTAGGCCACTAGGAGGAAAATGGTTTCCATTTTATTCTTTTGTTTTGTTCTATAAATGAGAAAGTATCTGAGAATGGATAGGGAGAAATAAAATAGAGATTATTTGTGCACTGTATTAGCCCATGGGCGACATACCTTAGTTCTTTGTATTTGCATCTATTTTCCATTCAAATAACAAAAATAGAGAAACCTCACCTTTCAAATGGGTTCTCTCCTGAAAGGGTTTCTTACGGTATATCTTGTGTTCTTATGATTGTGAGTGATTTTATTTGTTTATTCTTTATTTTCCACATTTTACATATTGCATGCATGAAATTGTAACTTAATAAATCCAAAAGTCTAAGGAAAAATAATTTTCTTATTGTATATTTCATATTTTTAAGTATAATCTTATCGTATATGTTGTGATGAATTGTTCAATGGAATATCCATGACAATTTACGGATCCTTATTTTGTACATAAACTTCCCAGAGGTGTAACTTTTGCATACAATATATGTTTGAGGTATGTGGTAGCTCGTTGAAAAGAACTATTAAAGGACTATAACTTTTGACTGGGGCCATAGCATGACACAGTAGTCCCCCACCCCACGAATTGCCAAATAATATTGTTTAAGGCCTTAAAGTGGCCCCAAAAGTTAGGGACCCAAAAATCATAGAGAATCACCAATAATATAGAGAGAACCATTGATATAGTGGAAGTGGTGGGTGGCCATCGATATCCACTTGTATCAAAAATCCATAACCAATAGTTCCATACAAATACTTTAAAACCCTCTTTACTATTGCCCAATGCTTCTTCCCTAGTTTTGACATATATCTACTCAATACTCCCACTACATGTGAAATGTATAGTCTAGTACAGACCATTACATAAATGAAACTTATAAACACACTGGAATATGGAACATAGGACATGTCCTCTTTCTCTTCCCATGTCTTGGGATAGTGATCTATAGATAATTTTACACCAATAGGAATATGGACCTTTATCAGTTTACATTCTTACATATTAAACCTTTGCAATAATGTATCGTCATTCTTCCTCTAACTTAACTAGAGATTATTGTTTTCCTAATCTCTTTTAATTTCATGCCAAAAATGAAACTAAGGTCCTCCATGTGAAATTTAGAGGTCAACTAAGTTATCACTTCCTAGATGATTTCCTTGTCATTTCCAATTAGCAACATATCATCCACATAAAATAACAATTAAATAAGAAGATCACCAACTAATTTAAAATATACACAATGATTTTATTCACTACTTGTGAATCCAAGTCTCAATATATAAGTATAAAAAAATTTATACTACGTCCTTGGTGATTTTATTAACCCATATGCAATGTTTTTAGCCAACCGGGGGGGGGTTGTGTGGGGTGGGGGGGGTTGTCTCTTATTCATAAGAATTGGACCCCATGACACTATTCTAAACCGAAATACCTTTCCAACGATCCAAGAATTGCATCAATCAGAGTCCAAATGCAAAATTTATGCCTCTCAGAAGTTGACCTATTATGATTGACCACCATAAGGGGTTGTCTCTTATTCATAAGAATTGGACCCCATGACACTATTCTAAACCGAAATACCTTTCCAACGATCCAAGAATTGCATCAATCAGAGTCCAAATGCAAAATTTATGCCTCTCAGAAGTTGACCTATTATGATTGACCACCATAATTTAAGAAGATGCCATGTCAATCTCCATTACTCATGGAAAATGGGAAGACATGTGGCAAATGAGAATAATAATCTATAAGGGTAAATTTATAACTCATGTAAAGGATATAATGGGTCAAATATAATCCCAAGTTGGCTATTGAGTTGTGTTATAACTAGGACACTAAGAGAAAAATGGATTCCATTCTATTTTCTTCCATGTTGTTCGATAGTAGTGCAAATTAGTTGAGTGTGGATCGAGAGAGTATAACAGAGGGGATTTATGTTTTGTAGTATCCCATGGGAAAATGTCTCAGGTAGCTCCATAGATACTTAATTCTCCTTTGTATTTTCATAATTTCCATTCCAAACAAAAGAGAGCAGAGAAACCTCACCTTCTAGTTGGGTTTCATTAGAGAATTTTTTAGGTCTAAAATGGGCCTCCTAAGGAATATTATAAAATAATAGTGGAAATAATAAAATAATATGAGATTACATCATCAAATTAAGTTTAAAATTAAAAATTGAAAAAAATAAAAATTACTTTTTCAAGTCGTATTTTCAACTTATTTCCCTATGGTTTCACTCAAATTTAGAGTGGGAGCACTTGTTGGATGCATAATTTAATTCCTCATCCAATTAATACCCTACTGGATACTTTCGATAGACCTTGCTACACAAAAAATAAGAAATGCAAGAAAAATGTGATTACAATCACGTTTTTCATATATTCATCATTTTTGGTGTCGAAACGTCTATCTAAAGTATGTAACGTGAGTACTCCTTGGATGAGGAATTAAAATATGCATCCAACAAATTCTCATGTTCAAAATTTGAGTAAAAACATAGGGAGATAAGTTGAAAATAGAAGTTTTTTTTTTTTTTTTTTTTTTTTTTTTTTTTTTTTTTTTTTTGCAAAATGGTGAATCATCCCCCATGGTTGACATCATCATCTTGAAATCCTATTGTTCTTATAAAGTTTATTTTGGTATAAACATTTTCATAGGGCCCATTTTAGACCTCAAAATTTCTCTAATGTCTCTTGAAAGGGTTCCCAAACATATCTTAGTGTTCATAATGGTTTGTGAGTTGTTTTATTTACATGTTATCTATTTTATTATATTAACTATTTCATGCATAAACAATATTTAAAAAAAAAAAAAAAAAATTAAAGGAAATAACACTTTATAGAATAGATTTTGGTTTATTTTCATGGATTTGTTATGGCAGACTATCTAGTGGAATATACATGGTATTTTACAAGTGATATTGGTAACAGAGGCGGGGTTCTTTAAGTACTCAGTGAAAATTTGTAGGGTATCCGATAATTTTAAGTTGAAATTCATAAACCCCCATCCATGGTCGATGAATTGGTTTATGATAACCCTTAAGATCCATTGAAGGAGAAGTTTGCATGGTTGGAAGCATAAGTCACAAATATAAACCATAATATGAACCTCCTCATGGTGGTGATAATCGATTAGCTCAAGCGACCTAAAGAAAACAGGTTTTCCAACTCAGAGGCTAGACTAGAGGGAAAATTGGGGGATTAGGATGAACATGATAAGGAGTTCAAGAAACCTAAAAAGAGTAGTTGAGTTCAAGCACTAGGAACCCTTCACAATTTTTCTTCAATATGGAAGCGAAGGTGGATATCAAAGTGAGATGGAATCTTTGAAACTAAATCATTGGTTACAATAACTATAGGATTACTTTAGTTTTCACCAAATAGATTGGGAACATAAAATTTCATTTTCTTGTTTGAAATTAGAGGGTCATGCCCTCACATAGTGGGAAAGCCACACAAAATCCCTTAGGCTAGAGAAATATCCTCTAGTAACTATGTGGGAGGACATTAAAACTCTCGTAAAGTCTCAATTTTACCCTATTGTATATGTAGAGAACCGTTAGATGTGGTGGAATTACTTTAGGCAGAGATAGGGGAAGAGTGTATAGGAGTACAAAAAATTTAGGAAGATGGGAATAATGTTGGGTATCTCTCCCAAGAACCCAAAAATATTCAAGTATATTGGGGGTTAACAAATCCATCTACGAAAGAAAGTGATGTTGTTCAAACCCAGTGACTATTTATGAGGCTTGTATGGAGTGTAGTACCTAGAAAACATAGGCCAAATGAAAGGGAAATCAAGTGATTCAAAGAAAAAGGAACACTAGGAAGCTTCCAAGGAAGGGAAGAATAAGGTTTAAGAGTGGAAGGAAAACAAGATAGAAACCGTATCACATTAATGCAGAGATTAGCAACCACTACAATGTTGATGGTAATATAGAGGAGAAGTGTTGGAAATTACATCCAGAGCCCAACTAGAGGAACCAAAAGGACGGGAAGAAGAAAAAGTATCATAGCCAAATATTTGAGAAATCGAGTGGAAAACAACTCATACATGGATAAAAATATTTTCTACACATTAGTGTAGAAAGGGGTGAATCTAAATAATCTTCAACAACATGAAAATAAGGATATGAACATGTTCTTCTATATAAAGGTACAAGTAAAAAAGACATATTGATACTTTGTTTGACCCAAGTTCGTAGGAAAATATCATAGCAATATATTTGGTCAACAAAACATACCTGGAGGTTCATGACCATCCTATTCCATATCCATTGGGATGGTTCAACAATGAGGAAGAGATAAAGGTAACCAAACAATGTAAAATTAAATTTGATATTAGTGTTGATTTTATTGATGATGTAGAATTGGTTGTACGAGTCCACTTGAAATATGTGAAGTTTGATTTGGAAGTCACTATATGTACATGTAGGATGTAATATTCATGCAGAGATAAAATCAACACTATCTCATCAAGGATAGAAGATCCTTCATCGTTAACATGCACAAGGACATCTCAAATATTTCACTAGTAAGTTCTAATCAGGCCAAGAAATTGATCAAGTCTAGTAAATTGTATGTTTTATTATTCTTAAGAGAAAACTATTTTGTAGAATCCTATCAATGAGAGCAAAGACATCCCTAAAGAGATGCACGAAAGAGAAAAAACATCTAGAATATTTTCTACGGGCCTATAAGGGAGTGTTCCAATAGCTTAAAGGGATACAAACCAAGAGGGAAGTGGAGCATGAGATTCATTTTTTACCAGGCTCTCCATTTCAAAACATCAGGTTGTAAATGTCATCCATTCAAGAAGAAAATGAGGTCAAAAAGTAGTTTCAACAAATATCAAATCATGGTGGTATTCAACCAAGTACCTCACCATGTGGGTCACCCATCATAATTGTGTTAAAGGAAAATGGGACTTGGCCAGGGTGCATTGATTACAGGGCATTAAATAAAATTATGCTCAAGAATAGATACCCCTTTCCCAACATCGACGGCATGTTCAGTCATTTTTAGCAATAAAAATACTTCACTAAAATGGATTTAAAGTTAGGGTATCACCAAGGTTGAGTCATATAAGAAGATACCTAGAAGACCACCTCAAAACTAGAAAAAATGTTGTATGAGTTATTAGTCATGGATTTTGGTCTATGTAATGTGCCAAGTACAATGATAAAATTAATGAATCATGTAATGAGCACTTATCTAGATTAATTTATTATTTTTTATTTACATGATATACTAGTATATTGTGTTCTAAGAGGAGCACATATTACATTTGATGTAGGTGCTAAAGACATTGAAGAAGCACTAATTTTTGGAAAATCTCAAGAAGTGTGAGTTTTCATAGCAATCTTTGGTGAATTTAGGCTACGTGATTGGTGGAGGAGAGCTTGAGATATATCATGCAAATATGGAGGTCATCATGAAATGGTCATTTCCTTCCAATGTTTCATGGGTTAGGATTTTTGTTGGGTAGCACATTATTTGAGAAAATTCATAGATTCATTTTTAGTAGTAGCCTCACCACTCCATTTGATAATAGTGAGTGGCAAGAGTTTCTAGTTGTGGAAGAGTCGACAGAAGGCCTTTGAAGATATATTAAAAAGAAAAATAATTCAAGGACCAATTCTTTCTTTACCAAGCTTGCAACATACCTTCTAAGTGGAGATAGATGCGAGTGGTGTTGGAAATGCAATATGGTAGTTATTAATTCATATTTTCCTTAACCTTAATATTTACTTGTGAACTTTATTTATCTTCTTTTGTTTCTTTATTAGATGTATTTCATCAAACGAATATCAATAGTAAAACAGTAAAGACAACGGTAACATAAATTAGGCTCCAAGCTAGGGAAAAACCTATTCAAGGGGAAAACCTGAAAAATATCTTCTCTTCTCATAGAATTTGCTTCAAATGAGACAACCAAGACCCAAACCCTAGACCATGTCCTTCGTTTAAGTACCAAGTCAAACCTCCAAAGATACCTTCCAATTAGGTCAAATTCAAACAAATTCTACCAAATATAAACCCTTCCATAACTGCACCAATCACAGAATTTCGGCCCCCCTACAACAAAATTTTGAACTTGCAGTTACTTCAGAAATTTCAGCCCCTGCAGCTACTCCAGAAACTCGCATGTGTGAGAGAAAATTCCCAAAAAAATGTCTTCTTTCCTTTACTATGGTTTTCTCCTTGGTTCCTTATCCTTTTCTCTTCTTTCTTTTTCTTTCTATTATAGAACGAACTTTTGAAGATGATGTCCCAAATGAGGTCAAAGATGTCTATATATATAGCCTTTCCAAGAGGTCGAATAGCCCCTCTTTAGGTAGATTTGTACTAGGAGGCTTCCAGGACTTTCTAGACTAAAAAAAAAAATTATTTTACAAAGTATAACTTTCCCATATGGGTCTTATAAACATGATGTTGACTCCCTTGACTCATGAAAATAAATCCTATGACCTAAAAAACCCTAGAAGCATGAAGAACATGCTTTTACCTAGAAGACCATCAATAAGAAGCATGAAACCCAAGCTTTAAAATAATTACTTTTATTTCTTCTTCTTTTTGTTATATAAGATATACATATTGAAATGAGTACAACAAAAATTATAAAGACAAAAACTAGTTACATTTCCAACACTCCCTCTTAACTAGAAAGTTATTCATATTTGGAAAACCAGTACAACATCATTCTCAAACTGAAGAGTTCTCATAATAAGAGTTGGATTAATAATCCAATTGTAATCATCAAAATTATAACCAAAATTATCATTAAGGCCTAACTTGACAATCTCAACTTCATTCGATAGCATTATATTGGCAGGCTTTACATGTGATACCACACTACCTCTAAGGCACATACCTCATCCGGATGTTCACTAGATATGTCCTTTTAGGACTATTTTTATCTTGGATTCAAAATCCTCAAATAATATTGGTCCTCTTTGACCACTCTTATCTTGGATACTTGTCTTATCCTCAAAGAGTGTCAGTACATTTTCTTTCTTGTATTTTCTATCCTCAAGGAAATTGCAGATGCTTATCCAATATTCCACCATTCTCTCTCCATGGCCTTAACCTGGACTTATGGTTGTTAGTCCTGGTCAAGTGCATGACACATGAAGAAGAGAATGCACATGTGATTTCCATCATCACTCCCTCTCAACTAGAGAGATATTCTCATTCCCTATTTATTAGGGAAAAGATCATTGTTATAGCATCATTTAGCACTCATGTAGACTTGATTCTCTTGTATGGCCTTGGGTAGCCTTTTCCCATATATACTTGATCGTATATTAAAAAACAATCTTTCAAATTCCATACTTGACTCTTCCCATTAAAAATCGCATACATGCGCGGGTTCTATAACTTCATACCCATGTATACCTTTTTAAATATGAAAAAATACAATAATATGTTATTTTTCGGGTGGGGTTCACAGGTTTTACTGAGAGCCCGCCTACGAGATCTCATAGCACAACTAAATTAACTAATTTCAGTTGGTATATATACACACCTTGGGTAGTCCTAAAAGACATAAGAGAAGGGCTATTGACATTATACCCATTTTTCTCCTAGATCAAGTCTAATTTTCTCATGCCTCCTGAACTCCCAGTCTCTATGGAAACACGTGTTTCCCTTGCAGAGATGTTCATTATCTTTATAACATCTCCTTTCATTTGTTAAAGAGGTTGTCTTCATGGCTCGAGCTGGACGAATCCAAAGGAAGGCTTTGTCAGTGTTTTGGCTTGGATTAGGTTATACCTTTCCTATACATATTGTTGATTATCAATAAAGAAGCTCATTCTTGTTCCTGATATGTTATTTTCTCATGAATATCAATTTATCTATTTATATATGATGATATAACTTATCTTTTATGTATGTACAATGAATTATATATCATGTATATGCTTCTTTGAATTGATTTGCAAGCCTGCTCGATTCTGGAGGAAGCAAAGGGTTTGGACCCTAAGGGAACATCATCAAATGTAAGGTCAGCTTCCAAGTCCACATTTAACAATTCAAATGTTTGGCATGCTTGCTTGACTACTTCTTGTTGATTTTCTTATTCTGCTCTGTTGAGTTTACTAACCCTTACCTTAGGGAACTTCCCCCCCAACAAAATTGGCCACTCCATTAGGGAATTCCATCAATTGTTTCCTAGAAGGGTTATAATTCTTTTATTTGGGTTTTGGTTTGTTGTTTCTTGATTTTTCTAGCCTTCTTGACTCTCACGCATTCTGGTCATTCAACTTGATCTCTTGGATTAGGACTGTATTTTTATTTTTCCCTAGTTTTCCATTTATACGCTCTTTTTATTGTATACAAAAGCATACATATGCATTTTATTCCGAACAAACCCATGTATATGCTAGTTTCTTCAGAAACAGTCACATACATATGTGTTTATGGAGTTACACAATTGCGTATAGATTGAAAATTTTGATCTTTTTCATTCTTGTCAATTTCTTAGGTCCTGGCGATGTTTGCCTATGTGTTTCTTGTTTGAATGATGCTTGAAATCATCCCTTGATCAGTTGTCGAATTTTTCCATCTCTTTGGTGAAAAGCCTATGCCAACCTAGGGTTTGTAGTTCTTGAATCTTTTCAGACTTAAAGTTGGGTTTTAGACATTCTTTGGGAAGTGTGGTTGTTCTATGTTGTTGGGGCAGTTGGTTGTTCTTGCAACTTATTTATAACCCAGTTTTATTGATTTTTTTTTTTACATGCTCGAAGTTGGCTTGTTTTTCTTTTCATTGCTTGTTTGAGAAAGGTGTTTGCAATTTCTTGGGCATGTGAGAGATTTCAGTTCTCTGAAATCTTTCTAATTTCTAGAATTCCTTGTATCTTCTTGACCAAATCACTCTAGGTATTTTTGTCTCTTATTCACATTAGTCTTTTAATTTTCGTGATTATTAATGACTAGTGAGATTTGAGTCTCTTTCTTGTTGATTGGTTTTGAATTTGATACTTTCTTTCACTTTCTGAAACTTGTAGTCTTTATATCTTTTGAAGAAAAAGAAAAACATTTTCTTTGGGTTTCTTTTCTTTGATTTTTTTACTTTTGAATCTTTTACAGAGTTGTGAATTATTCTTTAGGGATAAGAGTCTTTTTGCATTAGAAGTATTTCTCTCTTCGGATTTTCTTCTTGTTCCTTGATAAATGGGCTTTTGATTTTGAGTTCACCTTTGCTTGTTTGTGAGATTTACTTGGATCTTGCATCTACATTTTAGTGTGCATTAGGGTAAGTTGCATTGCATACATCATTTAGTGTTTTTTTAGGTGTTGAATGTGCGAATCCCTAAAAAGAAAAGAAAAAGAGTTTTGATTTCTTAGTTTTCTTGTGATTTTCTCATAGAACTCGAGTAGAAATCACTTTCATTGAACAAAAAGGAGTGTTGCATTTGCAAGTGGCCCGAGTGTTCTATTGATTTCTTTTGCATCATAACATCATCAGTTGCACTTATGTTACCTTTTATCCTAGATAATAACCACTTAAAATAAGTTCTTAATTAAAATGAACTAGACTTTTTATTTTATTCATAGAAACATCAACTAATCTAGAACATTAGGGCCTTCGAATAGGTGTGTGGAGAGTAAACTCTCCAAGGCCACTTGAGCTAAAAGCATAGAAGTTTACTAAAGAGTGGAAATCCAATCTCGTTAATCTATTTGGGAAAGCTTTTCTAACACGAGTTAAGCACGAGGACGTGTGAATATAAGGAAAGAGAGATACCCCCTCTCGTACTTGTTGGATCACACACCCACGACTGATCTGCCCGACTTATGATCACGAACTGGTGACCTTAGTTTCCTTTCCTATGGACCACATAGGTGACTGCAGGTGGGAATGCCCATCGTACCTGAGGTAGATGTTGCATCACTTTCATAGTACTTCTGGAGGGTGCCCTTTTGAAGCTTGGGTACTTTCACCAGTAAAGGATATTGTTTGGAGGTCAATGTAACTACTTTTGATATCTTCATTGACAAGCTTGGGCCCTAATCATCCCAAACTACCTTTGGAAGATCCTTATCTTCACTTTCTTGTATTTTGGTGTTCATTCCTAATCACCCAGAATGGAAATATATGGAAGTTGTTTTATTGGTTGTATCTTTAGGATCTTTTTAGTGAGTTCTCTATGTTCTTAGCTTGTCATAGGTGTTTTGAGTCTTTAAATTCTATTAATATATAAAAGTGTTTGACTGATTAGTTCTTCGATCTAGAAGGTTTCGTGGGCTTTCACCTGCGAGTGCCAAGCCTTCACCTAGAAGGCATAGGAGTAATCTGCGGATGTTTTTGAACTAGTGTTAGCGAATTCAACAAAGATAGATCCTTCTCCAAGGGCTCTCATTTCACAAGGTGAACCTAGTCTAGTCAATAATCTGGATGGTAACACTATGGTGCTTGCTAGAGTAATCTTCCAATTAGAAGATGAAGTAGAAATCAAAGACATTTGGAAGCCTCCTGAGACACCTATGGAACCTCTTCCTTCTCATCTTCCTTATCTTGTTTCATATGTGGGTACTCTGACTCATAGGTCAACTAGCCCTATTCACTCTCCTTTCTTCTTAATGGCCAATATTAGTGGCTTCGTCGATACTATTGGTGTACGTACTTCTTCCTCAGTTGCAGGAGGAGGTTATATTCCTATATCTACTATTGCACCTAGTTCGATAGTTGTTGGATCTACCCCCATCCCAATTTTGAATGGGGTCACCCAACCTTCAGCTCTTTTCATGGGGGCTTATCCTTTTGGGATGCCATATAGTGGGAATCCCTTTGTATATTCTACTTTACCCTCTGTTGCTTCTACATCTATGACTTCGATGGTTAATGGTTCATTTCCTTTTCAATTTGGAAGTGGACATGTTCCTCCTTTCAATCCATCATTGAAATTAGGATCAATGCCTTTCTCTAGTCATGCTCAAAACATTAATCCTTTTCAAGGGAACCATGACTTGGTACATCCTTTTGTAAGTGGTTTTGGGTCAGGGAATATTTCCCATTTATTTGGTCAACAGGGGAGTATGTCCTTCCCTACTGCTAGTACTTCTCAATTTTTTCCTCCTTTAGCTAGTGTGTGGAATCCTTATCAGGGGCTTTCCCCTTCGTATAATGTTCCACTAGGAGGAAGTCTTCCTATGGAACGTAACCCTACATTAGGGGGTGGATACCCTCCATATACCCCTAGACTAAAAGGTTTTCCTTATGGTTCAATTATTTCTACGAGTAATCTGTGCAAAACCCGGTGGCACTCCAAATCCAGGATACTATTTTTTGAACTTTGGAAATTTCGCTTGGAATTCTCTTGTTCCTTCTTGCTTACCATTCCTAGAAACGCTCTATTTTTCACATCTTTCAAAATTAAAAAATTATTTTATCCGTTATAACCTATCTTGGACTCCAATCCCTACTAAAATTTCATCCAATATTGCTAAATTTGAAGGGAAGTCTGGTGGGGATTTAACATACCATATAACCACTTTCCATTTATGGTGCTCCCCTAACACCCTGATTGATGATTCAATTAGGTTGAGATTATTCCAATGCATATAAATGGGACATCGAGTTAAGGGGGGGTAAGTTTTCTAATTTTGGTGATTCAGCCACAATGTTTCTAACCATTTTCAGTTGCATGTCTGCTATGACATCAGAACTAAGCTTCTGGCCAATTTTGAGCAAGACAAGGCTACACATATTTCTGACCACATCTAAAAGTGGCGTAGAAGGAAGAGAATGATCAAGGCCAATATCCTTGATGAATTCCTTCTGAAATCATTGCAACCAGATATTTATAAGGTTGTGTCACTTTCTGGGGTGTTCACTCAATAACGGGATATTTTCAAAGCCCAGCAATTAGAGCTCATCTACTCCCAATTAGGAGTTCTTTATAATATTTTTCCTAATTCTCTAAGGTCGAAAATCGACCTCACCAAACTGAAAGAGGTCCCCATGCTGACGGTGTTATAGAATCCATTAATAGCAACACAACTGGTTTGTTGAATCAATTACAATAGTTATCCTTACAATCTACTTCTGCAACACAAATTGCGACATTTGTGTCTACTCCTTCTCAAACGTTAGTAGTTAATGTTGTCTAGTATTCAAATCCAAAAGGAAATAAACAATTCGATGGGAGGAAGAAGGGAAATGGGAAGAAAAAAGATAGGGGAGGGAAGGGAAAATCCAATAAACCCAATGATGACACTGATGAGGGGAAAAAGGAATCTAAGAAGAAGGTTAAGTTCCCATGTAAATTATGCAATGGGCATCACCTTACCCATCTTTTCCCCAAGGCTCAAGACACTCGGTTCTTTTTAGGTCAGCAAGGTTCTTCTAGTTCCCAGGTTGTGCTTACAATCCCTTTTCCCCAAGGGAAACAATTATTCTTTGGCACAAATACTAGTGTTGGAACCCCTACATGAGGAAAATAGGACGGGGAAGCTACATTGAATGTATATATGGTTAAGTCTCACATTGATATTTCAATGAGAGCTCATGATTATGGAGAAGTTGAACCTTCTAAAGCTAAAATTTCTTCTGATACCTCAAAACCTCTACATATTGAGAGGCCCACAGTAGAGCCTATACCTTAGATGTTGAAAGTCTCCTCAAAATGTTTGACCTATCATACCAGTGCGAGGGATGCTCAGATCTACTCTATTGTTAAAGATTTAGCTCAGAGCCCCTATGTCATGTCGGTGTTAAAGGTACTCCAATCGTGTCCTGCATAGAGGAGTGCTTTTCTTACTGCGATCAGAGCATTAGACCCTAAGAATTATATGCTAGTCACATTTGATATGTCAAATGTTATACTAACCTCCCTCATCACATGGCCTTCTAGAAAAAATCTACATATCGGAAGAAGAATATCTTTCGAACTATAGTTGATGAAGGGGCTTCCACATGCATCATGTCTATCTCATGTTGGAAGGCTATTGGGTCACCTAAATTTGTTCCCTCTCCTACTCTCTTAACTACATTTGATGGTCATTATCATAGGCCTCATGGAATTCTACCTTCCTTCCCTATTTGTGTAGGGGGGAAGGTCACTAATATGGAAGTAGAGATAGTAGATGCTAATCTCAATTACAATCTTTTGTTGGGTCGCAATTGGGTTTATGTAATGGATTCCATTATCTCATCTTTATTCTGCATCCTATGCTTCCCGCATGAAGGGAAAATTGTTACACTTTATCAGTTAGCTTATTCTCTTAATGATCCAATGCATCTATTGACTCTATTGTTCCACTGGTAAATAATACCAAGCAACTTGTTGAGAATTTAGGAGTTAGAATGTATTATTTGTTGATGGTAACTTTTGATATTCCATCTCATGTTTCTCATGTCAATGCAATTTCATATTCTAGGATTGTTCCTTGACATGGTTCTTTTAGAACTCATTATTATTCTAATCCTTGGCCCTTTCCCCTCCTACTGCCACATTAGAAGAGGGGAAAGTAGGTGGAATGGCTTATCCAATGTCTGCAGCAGAAATTGCGTATCAATATATTTTGAATTCTGCAAATTTTGATCCCATTCCTCTCCCACCAGAGGATGAAGATAGGGATGTGTCTCCAGTCTGGAAAGTTGATTCTAATTCAGCTATGGATTTCCTTGACATTGTTTTACCATCTGATGAGGCAATCCTAGAAGCAATGACTGGTGTAGAAAGACCATGGGATGACTTGCATCATTGGTCCTATTTTCTCCCTAACTTGCTTGAGGTTGAATCAAACTTGTCTAGTCCTTTTAGTGGAAATGTTCACAACCCTTTGGCTCCATCACATATTTATGCCGAAGGTAACACACCTAGTATTTCAGAAGCCATTCCAGTGAACATTTCCAGGAATCCCAGTGTTATAGAGAATATATTCATTGGAGCTCAGTGTTCCCTTGAAGAAATTAAAATCTATACCAATCTCTTTAAATGGTTTCGATATTTATTCTCTTGGTCTTATGAAGAAATTCCTAAAATCGATCCTTCGATATTTTAGCATGAGATCAAGACATACAAAAATGCAAAGCATGTACAGAAAAATATTCAACCGGTTAATCCTAAGAAAGTTGCGACTATTAAGGCTAAGGTAGAGAAGCTTCTTAGGGTGGATTTCATCTACCCTATTCCTTTGACTGAATGGGTTTCAAATCAAGTCCCTATTGATAAAAAGCAAGGAACAATATGTGTCAATTTTAGGGATTTGAATAAATCTTTTCCTAAAGATAATTTCCCCACTCCATTTATCGATTAGATCATCGATGAGTGTGTTGGAAATGAAATATTTTCCTTTTTGGACAGGTTGTCTATATATAATCAAATAGAAATTCATCTTGAGGACCAACATAAGACAGCATTTGTTTTATCTTAGGGTATGTTTGCATACAGTAAAATTCATGTTGGCCTCAAAAATGTTGGGGCTACCTTTCAGAGGGCCATGTCCTACACTTTCCATGACATCAAGCATATAATTGAAGCATACTTGGATGATATAGTTTCTCTTTCTCGCAAGAGAGTGGAACATCCAAAGCACCTTCATTTATTCTTTGAAATATGTTGTTATCACAAAATCCTGTTGAACCCAAATAAGTTTGTTTTCATGGTTACATCTAGTTGGTTATTGGAATTCATCATGTCTAATGAAGGGATTCGTGTAGATCCCTTCAAGGTTGAGGCAATACTTCAGTTGCCTTCCCCATCGAGTATCCGTCAACTTCAAAGTCTCCAAGGAAAAGCCAATTTTTTAGGGAGATTTTTCGTAAATTATGTTGAAATCACAAAAGAATTTATGTGTCTACCTAAGAAAGGAGTCCCATTCATTTAGGATGACTTCTATCAATGCTCCTTCGATGCTTTGAAAAATGCAATGACCTCTACTCCTCTTCTGAGTCCACCCAATTATAGCAGAGATTTTCTCTTGTATATTGCTTCTGCATAATCAACCATTGGTATGGTTCTGGTTCAGGAAGACAGTGCCCTTAAGGAGCATGTGATTTATTATCTAAGGCATGGATTAGTTGGTCTTGAACTTAGATATTCTCATGTTAAGAAATTGGCTTTGGCAGTGGTTGTCATTTACTGCTCACTCACTACTTTACAAATTATCAGTGGTCCAAGATGCATGAGAACAGTGAAGTTGAAGCCATTTCCTGAGCCACAGAAGTCATCAAAGATTGATGACATCCTCTCCATTGCATAATTCTCAGAAAAATATTTATAGTGGTATATAGAAGTCCAAAAAGGGGTTCCTGAATCAAAGTTTAGAGCATGTAGAAGATTTCCCCTGAGAAGCCCACATGATTGAGGAAAATGGCTAAGTGTTGAAGAAAAATCACAGTTGGGACTTGGGACAGATCATCACAATCGCATATTGGTATTGGCAGGGACCAAGAGGCAAATAAAATTGACGATTGTAAAAATTGTGATCCACCGATTGCCAATATCGCATATCAGCATCAGCGGGTTAGGGCACCACGTCCATCGGTATCGGCGGGATTTAAAACCTAAAGGCTACTTTAGGGGGCCAATTGTGATACAAGGTAATATCATCAGGGGAGGTCGAGAAATTCATTAACAAATAAAATGGTTAACAAAACAGGAGCGGGCCGCCCTTCTCTCTCCTCCACGTGGCACAATCCTACATCCCATATCACAGCAGTCCCAAATGTCGATATCACATATCGCATCCCACAGATCCAACAGTCCCTCAGTTACATCATACTTCGAACCATGTGGGAGCCAATAATGTGATATATTGTTGCAATGTTGTGGAAGGGCTGGAAAGTGTTAACAAAGGATTTCACGAAAAAACCAAGGTCAGGCAGGCCTTTTCCTCTCTCCTCCAGGGGGTCCACGTGGCGGCATATGTTTGGTCCACTGAGCTGACATGGCAGCTGACGTCAGCAACGACGTGGCACATATGGATGTTGACGTAGCTGGTGGACACATGTCACTTGTTTTTGCCATTTTTAAGGGTCCTATGGGGCCATTTCTAGGTGCCACGTGTCACCACTCACAGGGTGACATGTGGCATTGATGATGTCACCTATTGCAATCGGTGATTAGCGATCCCTCAATGTAAATATTTCTCTTCAACTATGTTTCCTCCCCGGCTGCGATTGCGATAAGGAAAGTGGCCCCCGAATGCAATAGGTTATGTGTTGTATTGTATAGGGATTTCGCGTCTGGGAAATCGTTCAGTGAGGGACTTCTGTGGTATAAAGAAAAGGCCCCCGGCGCAGTTATTGAGATCTTTAGGGCCAACACATGGACCATTTGGTTCCAACCCCAATCGTATAAGGAAATTCAATAAAGGGGCTAAAATAAAGAGAAGCTAAGGGGGAAATCCAAAGGCGCCCTTTTGCTCGTTTCAGAGGTATAAAGCATGTGGCCTTTCACTTGTATGAAGAGATGAATGCTTGTGCCCCTTGAGACTTCTATCATTAAACTGAGAACACACCCCCAGGCCGGATCAAGTCACCGTTGTGCTCAGAAGGTTTTTATGGTAGAAATAAATGAGGTCGGTGCCGAAAGCAGTTGCAGAGGAAGATATAGGAAATCAAGCCTTTGAGGTCAGACAGAGTAGAGCATTGAGGGATTCAGTAGAACATTCAAGGCCGAAGTGACAGAGTCGGTCCTGAAGGCAGATGTAGTAGTGAATCAGGGGAAGGAGCATTCAAAACCAAGTATGGTCACCCCCCAGAAGTGGCACTTCATAACCCATTCTCAAGGTCGGCGCCGAATATTTTTAAAACGGAATGTCGAGAGTTAGCTGAGCAATGCAGGAGCATATTCCATGAACTAAATGCAACCATGAAATAGAAGTGATTACAGGGATGGGGCGCTAGTATTTTGCATTAATTTCTCACATGTTCTGCGATTATGTGATGTGCCTTCCTCTGTGAGGCCATTATTATTGTTCTTAATGTTTTTGGCATGCAGAACTTCCCCTGGCCGAGAGAGAAAGCAGCCTTGACTACTGAAAACTCGGCCCAGGATTTTATGTATTAAACCATGATTAAGTGCACCCCCTCTTCTTATAAATAGGGGGTTGCAGCACTGAAAAAGGGTTCCGAAATCTGAAAATAAAGTCTGTGATTTTTGTAAACTATATCACTTAGTAACATGGTTCTTGCAGAATATTACAAGATTGGTGGTGATTCCTCCTCTAAAGTTTTACAGTGTGTTATTTCCCTGTTTCATTAATCTTGTATGTTTTCCTCTTTTGAATTCATACAATAATATATACTCTGATATTTTAGACTTGTCTACAGATTCATTTGCGTTAAAGTGTTAATGCATATGCCTGTGTGAGGGGTTGAAATCACATTTTCAAGTTGTATTGCATGAAGCATATCACTCGACTTCTTTTATGTCCACTACATCTTCCTTTAACTCAGTAGTTATAGTAAATCTCATGGTTTCAGGCTCTATGTTTCACATATAGAATTCTTGGTGCTTTGAGTTCTATACCCTAAGTTGTTCTTTTTCTTTGACTTCTCTCATTCATCTTATAAAGATGATTAAAACTGTAAATCTTTGGAGTGCTTGGCCTCCACTACTTCTGTTATATTTATGGGAACTATGTGTGTGTAAAACTACTAAAATATATGGCTTGTATCTTTTGAAGAAAGAACCAACTCTTTGATATATATATATATATATATAAAGAGAGAGAGAGAGAGAACACGACTGATGCCTCGTCCTACTTGAGAATCATTTGAGGCAAACCGATTTAGGTGTACCTAGACACTTGTCTTGTAAGCAATCCAACGTTGTCTCTCGGAGCAACAACAACAACAATTCTTGTTGTCCAGCGACTCCGTCATTACATTCTGTTCAGAAAAACCTTTGTATTGGTCGCCTCGGGGTAATTTTTTTAACTTTAAATTTTCATTTAATTTGGGTTTAAATATTTAACTTATTTTTCTTTAATTTTCTTTTATTTTTTATTAGTAAAAAAATTTTTTATCGTAGTAGTAATTTTTTCTGTTTTGTCTTTTTTTAATTTTCCTGTTTTCTTTTCATAATTTTTTATTTGTTTTACAGTTTATTTTTTTTTTTAATCTGGTATAGTTTTTTGCTTTTTATATATTTTATATTGATTTTTTTTTATATGTTTTTAAAAAAATTGATATTTATTTTATGTTTTGTGGTTTTGTTTTATTTTTGGTTTAAATTCTTTTAAGTTTTAAAAGTTTAATTTCTGTTTTTACTATTTTGGTTTTATAATTTTTTTATATATTTTATATGCGATTTTTATTGGTCATGTTTTTTATTTTATTTTTATGGTTTATTACCGACATAAAAATCAACAACATTTAAAAAAAATTATCCAAGTAATATATTAGAAAATTTAAAATGTAAAAAATAACCCCTCTAAACAAAAAGGGATGATGTTTCATCAGCACCTCTCAAAATCAATATGAAAATCACTAACATTTTTTAAAAAATTGTTCATATTTGATACATAAAAAAATTAAAGTGAAAAAATAAGCCCTCTAAAAAATATGTGTTGATTTTACATCAACAATTTTCAAAATAAACATGAAAATCACTAACATTTAAAAAAAATGTTACATAAGAAAATTTTAAATGGTCAAAAATAAGGGCAGCGTTTTTTATTTTTAATTTTAATTTAATTAGTTTAAATTATTATTTTTTATTTTAATTTAATTGGTTTTAAAATTTAATTTGCTTTAGTTTTTCTTTCCATTTTTTTATTTATTTTTTAATTGTTTTTTTTTTTCCAAGGAAAAAAGCGGTAACCTTTTATTAAAAGAATTAATGAAAAGTTACACTAGCAGATGCATTTAAGCATTCAGTAAACAGCCACATGGCTCGGGTGCGGATGCACCCCGCACAACGTTAGAAAACTAACGTGCATAAAGAAATAAGAAAAGAGAAGAGAAAGAAGCAAGAGAGAAAAAAACTAAATTCTGGCCGTGAGTAAAGACTCACGCTTCAAGTTTTCCTCCCCTTTTTCTTTTCGACCTTTCGCCATTCTCCTTGAGTGGCCTCGATCAAAACAATGACTAGCTGTGATTCTGTGTTTCGTAGGCCTCTCCTTTTAATCTTTAATTTTTTTTCATTTT